>DWQL01000648.1:0-14054 GCA_018231265.1 Noctuana haematospila | reverse complement strand
TCCTCTTATGTTCTACGCTTACATTCTATATTCAAACACTCGTCATATTTCTTCTTCGTCCATCGTCTTACAAAATAGTTCCCACACTAATATAACATTTTGATTGTTCAAACTCAAAGGTTATTAATTATAATAATAACTATGAGAGTAAAAACGTTAGGACCAACTTTTTGTTGATACTGTCGCGATGTAATGTCATTTTGGTATAATTAAGTATAATGGGGCTTTTTAGGCCCAAAGGGCTGATTCCGCCCTTTTTTGCCAATGTACTTTTGACTGTTGATCTAATTTATGTGCGAGTATAATTCACGCTCCAGAAGTTTAAGTGTATTTTTAATTTTATAATACACTTGTTACTTATGTACGGAAGATACAATACGTCTTTATTGGCACCCATAAAATTATTTTAAGAATAAAAATGAAAACCGACTTCAATCCAAAAAGGAAAAAAATTTTTTAACGTCACTACAGAAATTTTTTAAATAGTAGACTTCAACAATTCATTTTGGAGTCTGTACCATTTTTCTGTCTACATAACGTATGCATAGAGCACAGACTACTTTTTATACTTATAATAATTTTTTTTCGCTGTTTTTAGTTTTAGACAAAAATCTTAATGGAACAGCATGGACCATGATCTAGGTCTATAACTGCCAAATGTCTTATGTTCGTAAAAAAATCGTATAACATAATATATTTACGAAATAGTTTATACGAGTTCCGATAAATGAATCGAGTGCTAAGAAAGTCTTCTCTCAACAAAGGCCTAATTTACTAGACGTCTAAAGATAAATAAAATTAAGTCCTATGTATGTTATCATATTTGTATCCGAACTTTTGTTGCATGTAATAACTGAAATCTGACGCTCTACAGTTTGTACTTCAGTGTGTTCTTTCAGAAAATTACAGATTTCAGCCAGTGCCATCTGAACGTCTGTGGGGGCAGCACGCGCGTCGCTTCGAAACACGCAGCGCGCGTAACAATGCGCTCGCAATTCGAATGTGCATTCCGTTGACAAATATTTTTAACCTGTTGCAATGAAATAGTTTTTTTTTAATACTGACAATAAAAAGGCTTTTGCGTGCACTGTGCCAGTGTTTGTGTTTTCAAGATGTTTTGGAAGGAAATTGTTTTCATACCTCTAATACTTTTCTTCTTTGAAGGTAAGTGATAGACCGGCTTTTAACCTCGTCTTGTTTCGTCGTTTAAAATTAAAATGGTTTATCCATTGTAAATTGAATTTCGGCTCAAAGGAAATTCCGATCACGTACCCATAATAAATAGGCCTTTGGGTCTCGAAAAGTTATCCATATTCTGTGTAAGTATTGAATGTTTGATCAGCAACTTTGTTATTCATCGGATTCCAGCTTTACCCTCTATTCGTATGTGGAAGAAATTATACAGAGAGTCGTTATTCTTAATTAGTTCGTATTGTGGTCATTGCATCTTTGTGTGTTACGATCTGTTTTGTCGGATATAATGCCCATTTGTTGTGCTTTTATGATCCTTATTGTGTATATAAATATTATATTAATCCGCCCTAATTGTGCCTGTATATTTCATTGCCCTGAGGCCTCGCATACATGCGCGCAATTTATTATTTTTCCTTCAGCTGTTTCACGCGTTCTGTGAAAAAGGTATGATAAAACACTGACTGGAGCTTAGGATTGTTTCTAACTAAAGAAATTATTGCTTTATTATTTTTAATAAGCAGTTATGTATTTTAAATTATTATACTAAATAAAAATGTTATTATTATTAAATTAATTGTAGTTTCAACAAAAAATTACTGTATTAATATTTCATTTTAATATTTTTCTTATTTAGAAATATGTAGGTACTGCGCAATAATTGGTGACAATATTTGAGTATTATCTCAATATAATAAATTATATTAAATCCTCAAATATATTATAATAATTGCGCATTAAATTAATTTAAGTTATAATTTAGTATTTATTCATATTAATGAAATTATAATCAATAAAATGTATTTTTCATAATAATTTAATTATTATTCTTATTTATATTAATACAAATCTCATTAATTCATAGTATACTATTTATTGTAGGCATAGTATGAAAATCAATGAAATTATTATAAATAAAATATTTTATTCGAATCAAGAATTAGTTATTAGCCGTATCAACAAGATGAAACTTAACTTGGCTTAAGGCTATTTGGAGCAACCCTTTATATTATTATATTTACCTGTACTAGGATTTCACGCTTTGTCGGAGCTTTATATAGTTCTTATATAATAATATGATTTATGAAGGGATTATTAAGTAGGAAAATGTTCCAAATAACTACCTATTAGGTACGTAAGATAAAAGAAGATTTACTAATACACTCGTAGTAGATTGTGAAGCTAACAATAAGCTTTGTTAATCCACAACTTTACTAACATTATTTAATAGCTTTAAGATGTTCAATTTAGGGATAACGATAGATTGGAACAATAGAACTGAAGGTTTTACTAAGGTAAGGCTTGTACCTATCTCGTGAGAATTAATCGAAATAATTTCTCACTTAAATTGAAATATATGTATATAAGATGTAATAGCATAGCTATATTACTAAAATAAGCGTGCTACAGTGTAAGAAGTGATAATATTTAAAAAAAATAACGCTTCACACTCACAGCCCCACACTAGGATTCCCTGTGTAGATGCCATGGACACACAAAAACACCCACACTGAGAAAATAGAAATCCAAAATTTTAATTAAAATTTTTGCCCAGCCGGGGTTCGAACCCGGGACCTTTCAAATGATCGACTGGCGTGACCACTACACCACGCGGGTCATCAATAATAAACTAAACAAGTATTGCATCCCCTTAAGCAACCAGATTGGTGATAAATGCCTTCTTAATAAAGAAAAGAACATATGAACCGATTCTATAGTTTCGAGAGCAGTGACTAAACCCCATTATAGAATTCCCCGTATTATTGATGTCAAGAGAAACATTGTATGGGATTGTTACCTAATGGAGTTTGTATGGAGTATGCTTTTCATGGAAAACGGAACGAATTGGATTTGATATTATTGAATTGTTACATATTTATGACGGCTGCTAAGCGGTTGAACTGATTTTAATGTTGTTTGTGTTTTTGAACGGATCGCTGAATAGCACATGGCCCGCTTTTAGTGGAGATCACAAGCGCTGAAAGATTAAATTCTGGTGCGACCGCTAGTGGCAAATTTCGGTTCTCCGGAGGGAATGTTAAACCCACGGTCCTGGCTTTTATCGATAGATAACTATCGTTAAAGCTGGTCGGACTTTCAAATGGTGAAGTGTACCTATGTATATTGAGTTGTGTTGCTCCACCCAACACAGGCATTCTTCTATGCCTATTGGATTGATCTTATATTACCACCTCCTGTGTAAATTATTTTTAATTAATAAAGTAATTGAAGTTGAAGTATTTGAAGTTACTGCAAGCATGATTACTTGTATCTTCAGAGATCATGATGCCAAATAGAGATGTCAAATTTTACGTGAGAATTGTACAATGGGATTTGGGTTTCATAAGCTACATTTAAAAAACCTGGCGGTTTTATTTATGGCGGAAACAAAATTTAAACAATTATACCTACTTAAAAACTATTTTTTTCTAGGCCCCAGAAAGTTTAAGGCGAGTAGAGTTAATACAAAAAGTTTTCGCAGCTGATAAACTCAACTCGCCTTAAACTTAATAGTGTAAAACTTTCAGCTTTGTAAAGAGCTGTACCGAATGGCGGACGCAGGACGATAAAACAATGTTTACTTATCTCCTCCGTTTATTTAAGGTATTGTCTCTTATTGTTCGTATGTTTGTATTTTTAGCGGTTTGAAATATTTAAGATTTGAAGCCCTGCTGTAAGTAGATCGCAAGCGAGCAACTTCGGGGGCGATCGGTAGGTGTTCGGATAGGTGACCGCTAGCGGCACATTTTCATGCGCGCTTTAGTGCTTCGGAGGGCACGTTAAGCCGTTGGTCCCGGTAGTTATTGACACATAGCGGTTGCTAAACCTTGTTTGAGGCCTTTTGGGTGGTTTGACAACACCTTACACGGGTTGGTCTTTAACCCGTAGGTATGTCTACTAATCGGCAGCGTAGTGGACAGAGACCTGCCATTGCTAGGCAGAGACCCATATGCCCAGCAGTGGGCTACAAAAATGGTTGGTTTTTATACACACTTCAAGAGTTGCAACGATTATACAAAGATAGACGTGGGTTTTAAACAAAGAATGCAACAACCTTTGGAAAATTGTGAAGGAAGGGTCATTTATGTTTAGCATTATTAATTTATATTATTAATATCGAGATACACTGAGATCGACTAACAACACGTTAAATTTAAGCTGAATAGATTAAATACGCGCTGTCCAGCTTAACAGCAGCCCGCTCTCAAATAGTTTTTAAATTTTACAGAAGTTGTTAGTAAATACTTCAAAGTTTATTTCAGTTCGAGCTCAGGGAGCATTAGAGCTTTATGAAATTTTATTTTTATTTTATTTTTAATAACTATATTCATTGGGATTTTGATTCTTAATTAGCATTCAAAAAAGTTATCGTAGTAAATAGTCATGTTCACGGTACTTTGATTACTTCTCGGAGCTACTACTAAAAGCCCCAGAAATAGTCATGGCATCCTGACTCCATTCATTTAACTTTGACATTTAACTCTGTTCCTAATAATCCAAGCTGTAATCTACTACAAATGGGAAAATTCAAGTGGGATTTGAAAAATTCTTTTTGTGTATGACAGCTACATTCATAAGGAAGGTTATAGGTTATCAAGCGTTACGTTACAATTCTTATTGCGGGTGAAACCGCGGTCCACAGCTAGTAAATCATAGTTCATTCTGTTTTCATGAAACTATATTTAATCGCTCTGAGATGGAAATGACAGCTGTGAAGGCCGACCGAAAATTATATCCAGCTTTTGATTGTTACTTCGTTAGCGGAAAACGGACTTTTTAATTATTGCCAAACGCTTTTCACGGTACCGGCAGTGCATGACAATTACTTGTATTCATTAGTATGCTGTTTGGCTTCAGGTGAATTAGACGTCACATTGTTATAGACTTATAGTGGCTATATTGTAATCATATAAATTTATCATTATCAACCCATCACCACATCTCAAATATGAGAAGGATTTAGGCATTTTAGGCCATAATCCAGCACTCTGACCAAGCGCGGGTTGTTGAACTTCCCATGCCTTTTCAGAACTTTTAGCAAATTACTTACACAAGACATCGATGCATAACGCTTGGATTTCAACACGGTACTCTCGATTAATAAGGCTAATTCTTAACTACTACGCTATCACCGCACATAATCCATAATATAATAATATTAAAACCTTCTTCTTCACATAGTATAAAATGAAGTCGCTTCCGCTGTCTGTTCGCTTAGATCTTTTGAGCTACTCGACGGATTTTAATGCAGTTTTCAGCAATAGATAGAAGTGGTTCAAGAGGAAGATTTCTATTATGATTTTGAGGCGGTTTGAAGTTCGAGTTAGCTTTTTTACAGTCTGTTATTTCATTAAATACATCATCATATTATGTAATTGGTTGCGAATTCTAAAACTAGGCCAAGTCCTCAGCACAAAGGATAATCCACTTTGGCTTAGCGGCTTGTGCACACACTACATCTTATTTACGATAAACCGGCTATATGTGTATGCACAGTTTGAAAGTTTTAATGCAATCTGAGTAAAGCGTCAACTGCATTTGCCGCTCGCTAAAGCTTCCGTCCCTTTGCTTTGCTCTTCAAGGCTTTAAGCGTTGTAGATTTGCTTTGCTAAACTTGAAAAAGCATTTAAACTGAACTATGATTAACTTGATTAAGAATTTATTTACAATTTCACCACGCTGATGTATCGTTAAGCGCGTTATATTCGAAACGCACGTTAAGCTTCGGCCAGTTTGCGAGGACCAAAGGATCGTAAGAAACTAGCTGTTCTTTGAGGTCTACGTAAGTTTGTTTTCTTCTCGATACATTATTAGAACACATCTCATTTTTGACAATAACAGGTTGATTCTTAGCAAAAATTTCCTCGGGAATCTCGTAAACATCGGGCGCAGTCGGTATTTGCGTGGGTGGCTGCAAGTGGCACATTTTCAAGCCCTTTTTCGTGCTTTGGAGGGAACATTACGCAGTCGGTGCTGCTTGTTATCGACAGATAACAGTTGGCAAACTTAATCGAAATCCCTTTGAGCGGTAAGCTAGCCATCACCTTACACAATTGTTCTTGAAGCTGTTAAAACTATGAGCAAAAGGCGAGAACAGCTACTTTGTTGTAATTTTACGTACATTTAAAAGATTGAGACTGACACGGTATTTAGTCGTTCAAAAATTTAATCTAAGCTTTAACGATATAGGTAAAAGAAAAAAGTATTAATCCCGTAATGAAGAGAAGGGTAACCTAACCCCAGATTAATTTTTTACCTAAAAAGTTTATGGGATAAAGTTCTGGAGAAAGTATTAAGGAAAAGTATTAAAAAGCTTCAAATGGTAATAAACTAGAACCTTTAAAGGCTGTTGCCTTAGTATGCGTATACCTACTTGGGAGCAAGGCGTTGAACTACAAAAATGCCAAACGACGTATCCGAACACGCGGAACGAAATTGAAAAGCAAATCGTGTGTTGGGTCAGAGCCACTGGGATTTCTTTTGGTACCGAGCTGTATGAATAACGAAGAAATACTTCCGTCAAAAGGGAAATGAATTTCATAGAAAATGCTCGTAAGTACCTTTAGATTAGCTGAGATCGATAGCATGGCTTTGATAGCAAGCTGTACTCCAGCTTATTTAAAGTTAAAGCCTTCTCGTTTATTCATTTATTTTTATGCGGCACCTAAACTTGAACCTAAAATAATTTAAAGTCAGGTCGAGCAATGCGTTTTCAAGAGATTCTTTAAACGGTTTTTTACAAGCTTCACACTCACAGCCCCACACTAGGATTCCCTGTGTGGCGGATGCCTTGGACACACACAAAGACAATTACACAAACACCCAGACCGAGAACAGAAATTTAAATTCATCAATTGAATTCCTGCCCCGCCGGGAATCGAACCCAGGACCCTTCGAATCCGCTTTGGTAACCACTACACCACACGGGTCGTCGGACACGGGATTAACTTGAAGGCATTCATTTCCATATTAAAATTTATTACTGTGTGTAAGAAAAAGTTAATGTTGGCTTTCACAGTCATTAGTCGAATTAAGTTAAGGAAGAATTAAGTAATCTCAGGGCCAGTGGCTGAAATGCAATCTAGTGGTTAAATGAACAATCGCACACACAGTCTCTTACAATAAGCAAGCAATAATTTCGCTAAAGAAGAAAATGTTACGCGAGTAACATAAAAAAGTGACGGTAGAAAGATAATTTGCAAGATTTCATGTGGATTCGATCTCCTAAGCTTCATATTGGTTATATAAGGTCATTCTTTATCTCTCTCCAAATTGAGAGCTGACCTTGACACATATCAAATTGGATCCTTACTTGTTCTTAGATTCCTAGTAAATCCTTTGAGCTTTGTTGAATCGATTTGTAATAATAATATGATTTCAACGTGTTTTGAATAGAAAATACTTATCGTACCTTTAGATCAGTGATCCTAAAAGTTGTCCAGGTAGAGCCATAGGGACCACAAGAGACTCGACTGGGGTCTTTATTGACATGAAAAAGAAACAAGGGTCCACGAAAATTGGGTTTTGGTAGTAGGAATTAAGGACCGAAAAAAATTGCTTCAGCTCATGTAAAATTTCTAAGCCCTAATTCCCGCATAGCATCGTTGGTAGTGTGGATCGCAAGCGATCAAACGGTTGTGGAGAGAAACCAATGCCCAGCAGTGGGACATAAAATGGGTAGAAGGATTATATTATAATAATGTAATCCGCAGGGGAAATTACATGAAATCATAAAATGTATCCAAAGCTTTAGAAACATTACTATTAACTATTCAAGCAGTTACCTCAGTAACTACTTTAATCAAAATGCCTCGCGAGATGTACGAGATGGGTAATATTCATAAAATCCAACGAACGGCAGAATCACAAGGCGAATGCGAACTTTCACACGTCTCTGATCCATTTGTATGAACCTTAATAGCGAAAGTTCGCGTAAGATTTCTTTTGAGATCTTTTTCATTCACACATTCCCCTTTTATTGAAATCACTCGTGTACCTTCACTTCTATTTACTTGAAGCACGCAATCGTTCGAAATGTGGGAGTTCCAAAAGATTTTTTCAAGTTCGTCGGCATTTTAGGGACAGACAAGTTTGTATGAGTATAATAATATGATTTTATAAGTACGGGTGCAATGAGTACATCTAAGATTCCGCATTTGCTACTCATAAACGATATAATAAGATAAAAAAATAGGAATTCAATCATACTGGTTGCGACATAAGTCATATAGAAACATAGCTTTTAATTGAGTAGGTCTTCGCTTAAATAGCAAGTTTATATTTTTGTAATAATTTGTTATTAGATTATAAAAATTTATTCAGCTATAGCACTTTCCAATTCCAAAATCAAATTAAGGACACAAAATGGTTTATCTATAGGCTTTTGAATATGGATTGAAAAAAGGATTTAGCTCGTGTCAAAACCGTTCGAAATCCGAGATTGAAATCCGGATATTTCACATCAAATTCAAAACATTCAATGGAACATTTTGCACCTATAGACGTGTAGGAATATGTTGCATGATTAAACTATTTTATTGCTGGACACTAGCAATACGCTATTTGATTAAATTGATACATACAATAATTATGACTCGCGAAACGAAAACAAGCGACTTCAAAACCGTCGTGCAACATTTATTTAGTTTTCTCACAGATGCCATCGTCAGAACTGGAAGCACCAGCTTTTATAAAAAAGAATATAGCAAACGTTAAAAAAAAGTTAAGTAAATTCCATGGGTAGTTCCTAGAGAAGTACATTAAATTTTGTACTATTTTTAGCCTGTTAAGAACTTCAGATCTACTTATATCACAAACTTGCTAAAAAAACTATTCTATCAAAGACGAACCAACGAAGTTAAGTCACGAAGAACAAAAGTTAAAAATTGCAGCTGACAGCGCCCGCTTATTTAAATTTTCATCTATTCCACCTCAATTTGTTTTATATGTATTTCCGATAAGCTCTTTGTGAATTCAAGTGTAGGAAAGCCTTGCTGTATGCTTGAAAAAGCATTTGAGTCGGTATAATCTCGTGTGGGGAAATCGTGCAAACTTAGCTTTTTAGAATCTGCACTGGTGGCTTTAAATTATCCTTCGTGTATTTATCTGTATAAAGGCTTGACTTGGTTTCAACTATCAGTTTAGATAGTTATGGATTTGTTCTTTGTAATGATAGACTCTAGGTCTGTGTATATCACGGAACTGAAAGAAACAAAAGTTGACACGGAAATGCTCCTATACTTTTTTAGTACGGAAATAGTCGAGGCAATTTCAAACATTATAATTCATTAGTTGAAAAGAACTAATATGTGACATTAACCAATCAGTATCAACATTCATTGTCACGTCACAACACACAGCAATCGAAATTCAGTCATCTGTCAAATAACTGATAGGCACAAGGCGAAAACCACGTTAATTTGTTAATACACAAGTTTAATTTCATACAGAAAGTGTAAAACAGTTTGAGCTGTGTATCAGCTTTTGATATGATCGTACGTTCATACGTTCCGCTGGAGCACTCACCGGGAATATAATATTATTTTATCTCTGATAGTTTCACTATCGGGATAGTGTTAGACTAACTTCGAGTTGAATAAACTCTTGAATAAACATCCAACCAAATGAAGCCTTGGTCTACTATAACTATACTTGATATACATATAAGTAGTTCTACCCTATGATGTTTAAATAGGTATAGATCCGGTATCCGCTCTGTATTTTGACAACATAAAATCACGGCAAATGCCCGCCTTGGAGTTAGCTTGTTAGAACTACACGATTTCAGCTTGTAAAAGTGCTAATACAATGCCTTCCTGTGTTTTTAAACGATGTAAAAAAGGAAAAAAGTATCATTTGATGCGTAACATCAGCGCGGCGGCGATGTCTACCTACTAATATTCGCGCCATTTTTTTATGCAAGGATGTTAATGTTAGGTAATATGTCACTGGTCCACCTGTAAACTTATCATATGACTATACAAATGGATACAGATGTGTGTTAATACGCTCCGATAAATACAGCAAACCTGCGAACGTAATCTGAATTTCTGAATATAGGTCAAAATCCTATCGACGTACATCAGGTTTCAAACGCATAGCAGGATTATGTTAAAATTACAAAAATATGTAACAGACGATCTTGCTATTAAAGCGTGATTTTTAAGTTTTAGACCATGATTTATTTTCTTATCAAACGACTTCTAAAAAAGAAAGAGGTTGTCAATTCAACGGTATTGTCTTAATGTCTGTTACCTCATAACTTTCGACTGGGTGAACCGATTTGGATGATTATTTTTTTATTAGAAAATTGATCCTGTTTGGTTCCGTTTTAATGGTGGTCTACTTGTGTGAAAGCTTAGGTATGTACGCGACAGCTTTGACGTCGGTTTTTTTTCGTAACGGGAGTTATAATTATTTTTTGGACTCAAAACTTGCATTTTTAATTTTATTCAATAAAACATTCTTAAAATAGGTGAAAAAGTTCGAGAGCAGAAAATCTAAATTCATCCCCAACTACCAACCACCATTCAAACTACCTACTCATTCGTATCTACAAAATAATTTTGAATAAGCGTTAACGCCATCAAATTAAGTCTGTAGTGGATCTCCTTGAAAACATGGTAGTAAAAAATTACTGTAATGTGCCCACTTAAAATATGCTTTGCCGAGTGCAAATTTCATTCCCATGCCAACCTTTCCGAATTCTGTAATTATGCCAATCAAAACGAATTGCCTTTCATGTGTTTTCAATTCTTTTTGAATGTTAATACACTGCAAACTCAACAGCGTTTTACGAGTTTTACGCATCTCGTTCAAATATTGAAAAGGGGTAGGAATATTTGGTATGTGCGCGAAGTTATAGACATCATATTTTAGGGAATAACCTGATGACCCTTCCAACTCCTAACGTTTGTTTGGTTGTAAATAAACTTAAAAGTTTGCCAGTAAAATTTTTCTATCAAAATTGCGAAGATTTGCCGGCAAAGTTTTTGCCGAAGATGAAGATAGTAAATAAAGACAAAGTAAAAGATAAAGATAAATAAAGTAGAAGATAGTAGAAATAACTATTTGAATGCAAAAAACCTAGGATTATGTTACGTTATTCCAAAACTTCATATTCATATTATTATTAAGTCAGGACACTCCGTGGACGGAACAATCCTTGACTTAATTAAAAACAATTATTCAAAGGACAATAATATTGTTTTATACCTACTCACAACTGCAATAGATTTTAAACGTTTAAAACATTTTCAAAAACATATTTTCATACGCTCGTAATCAAAGAATGTACGTACCACTATAGTCATTGCAACGGTCGGATTTTACATTACAAATATACCTATATAATATGCTTTTATAAAGCTATCAGCTATTGGAGAGATGATGCAACTAGATACGTAGCAAATTACCTTTCATTAAGTTGGGTCAGTCAGTAGGTAATAAAATAAAATAAAAACATTTTTATTCATCATAAGGTATTTGTATACACTCGATGAACGTCAAAACACAGTACATCGGCTTTAGGCGCCCCTTTGGCTAAGGTAGGCCAGGACTACTATGTAGTGATGTAATTTATTTTTGCAACGTCAATCTGTATTGGAGCAACGTGGTGGAGTAGGTATGTTCTAGGCCTTCGCTGATTATCGGGAGATACCTTGCCCGGGTATCTTCCGACCGAGCAGTAGGCCATAACGAATAATGTTGCAGGAATAGCTTAAATTAAATTACAATTTTAAATTTTTTATGCTCCTACACTATATTTTGCACCTAACTGTATTTCTGTTTGACTTGACTAATTTCACTCTGGCTTTGCCCTAGAGCAGTGTTGCCATAGCAACGCCTACTTATTTGCAGTAATAAGCTGGTACATTAATTATTCGTTATGGAATGGTCCAACAGATGTTGAGACAAGATTAAATCATACGGAATTGAGAGCCGTGAGCAAAATTCTTGTTTCAAATACAAGCTTAGGTATATAATATATGTATACAAGTATGCTGAGGATGGTTTGATTGTAATAGTGTTTCGGTTCCTGACCCTTATTTACTTTATTATGTTATTTCGTTTTATACATATGTATAACTTACTTTTATTTGCATGTATAACCTACATAAGTGGATAATATATGTAAATTTTATTAGGTAATACGATATTAGCAAGCGTACGCGCGGCGGAGATATGATTTAAATTAACTAACTATGTGTACAATTAACTTCTTTTTTAGTTAATTAATTAAAAAAAAGTTATTTAAAACTCTAAATTTGCAAAAAAATTCTACTTACGACTATTAAAACTACATCGCGATTTTTACTTTCCAGTTTCACCGCTATAAAAACCAATACAGATATGCTTCAGTATTAAAACACCGTAGTTAATGAGGGCAATTAAAATTTTATGCTCCTACGAACTTTATTATGGGTCCTGCACTCTGTGTTTTAATCTCTCCACAACCCCTTGATGTGCAACCGTAATTATACATAAAGCTGATTAAAAATTAATGTTGTTGCTACATCCTCCAAATAAGTAATTAAGTTACTTACCGTCCTGTTATAAATAAATTGTGGGTATACACGAGTATCAAAAATGTTTATGCTAAATGCACTCCTTCTTATAAGCTGTCAATAAAGTTTTATTGAATACAAATAGGTACATAGAAAGTAATTACAATAGTGGATTAATATAGGCAATATAAAATTAATCTTGTTAATGAATTCTACGTAGGTATAATTTTCTATATGATTTTGCCAAAGGTTCATATTATTAAATAATATTACGATTCTAAAATCTAAGACATCATAAGAACAAAACTATTGCCTTGTGACCGTTAATATAAAGGGTCAAAGTCTGATAATGGCCACTTGTCCTTCCAAAATGGGGTGACTTAGCTACTTAATGTTATGGACAATGGCTACACAATAGATTTCGTCTTGGCCCAGTGTGGTTCCCACAAAACTACAAAGGAACACAAAAGGATGCTGTTGTTCACACAGTTAACTCTGCATTATATAGTTTTGTTTGATGTTAATGTGAAGTTATTATCATGGTCAATCCTATGCTGTTTTGTATTCATGGATAATGAGATGGTTTCTATCTTTATACAGTTTTCTGGAAGAAACTGTTGCAGTGCGCAGTTTTATATACTATATTTTATAAATAATATTTTTTATATTAAATGCGCGAATATAGGTATACAAACTTTATAATGATAAGAATAATAACGCTTCACACTCACAGCCCCACATTAGGATTCCCTGTGTCGTTGGTGCCATGGACACATTCAAAGACCCAGACACACAAAGACACAAACACCCAGACCGAGAACAGAAAAATAAATTCATCATTTAAATTTCTGACCCGCCGGGGAACGAAACCGGGACTCTTTGAATGGTGGACTGGCGTGGTAACCACTACACCACGCAGGTCGTCAGAATTTAATTTTACTTCCATTATTCATACTTATTTTAATGGGTTAAAGCACAATTATTATAGAATGCGTAGTCTGAATCTATAACACATTCATTAGATACTTCAAATTAAATCGTATGGCTATTAACATTGTGGTTCTGACTAGAATCCATCGTAACATGCATACTATTGCATACGCGACGTACCGCTACCGCACGCTGATATAAATAGCGTCGCATGTCTGCATGCGCCGCCCTTGTCCGCGACTGCATGGCCAGCGACCGCGCCAAGGTCGCGACGCGCTCGCACACTAACCAAGTCCACGAATACAGATATGCGCCAGTCCAGCGCGACATGTCATGGATTGAAAATAATTGAAATTGACCTTACTAACTAACCTAACCACTTTTTGACAAATTCAATTCAAAAAAGTGTTCAGTAGCCCTATCACG
>DWQL01000647.1:0-14057 GCA_018231265.1 Noctuana haematospila | reverse complement strand
TGTAGATGTCCATGGGCGGCAGCGACCACTTAAGACCAGGGGCGGCATGCTCGTCTGCTACTTCATGTCATAAATATTGTTTTTGCCAAAATGTTAGTAACACTTACTCGCATCCACGATCTCCAAACTCGTTCGTATCAGCATCTGTATCACCATCAACTTCACAAAGATACACAAATTCTTATCCCGCGCCATATTCACCACAAACACTATGAACCAACGTCCGAATAGCAAACAGCACCGCCTCACTATTTATTTGTTTGGAGCATATTTGATTGTATTTGGCACACATCGAGATTGCTTGGCACTTTAGCTTAGTTCCGTTGAAACTTCGTTGATAAACTTGGCATAAAATCGTTTTGAATTTTAACAATCTCTTCAAAGCTGATGCTAAACTTAAGGTCAAACTTCAGGTGAAGATAACGAACGGGCTCAAATAAAAATTTCGTTCGCTTTCCCAATCTCATCTATTTCTGCATCCCCCTTCTGGGAATATGAATCTATTTTTATAGGATTCAAAGTGTCATAATGTTTGGACGCGATCCAAGTAATTTTTTCGCTCCCCACTAAACTTTCTGAACGCAGCCGGAACTCGCAATCTGTAACAAAATAATTCTTTTTAATAACGTCAACAATTTTGTTTGTATTATTTATGAATAGCAAACGAGCATGCAGGCCACCTGACGTTAAGTAGTCACTGGAACCCATGGACATCCACGTCCAACCTCAAATAGGAGAGTCGTCCTATCTGAGATCATACGTGGAAGCGTTGCTACTCACGTCTGAGATGGTCGCCTCAAATATATTGTATCCGCCAGGAACCCTCCCCAACAGAAACACAAGTATTTGCTATAAGACTTGCTTCGCGATGGTTTATGAAGAAGGCATCGGTGGTACCTCCTCGGGCGAACTTTGTAAGCCGAACTACAATTATTATATTATACTTACAATTTACTTTAGTAAGATTTACACTGATCTTTATATAAACAATATTAGCGATATTTAGATGTTTATGTGTGAATGATTTTGATTGATCTCTGGTTGGTTTTATACGAAAGGGTATTTTGAAAGCTAATGCGTTGTGGCCTTGGTTGTGATTACATTAAACTGACGTATGTTGGTTTCTTACGTATCAAGAAGCATCGTTGATACGATTTTCACTCTTGATCCTATACATTAATTTGTCTTGTCTCATAATCTCGGAAGGCATTTCTAAGAACACCTACACCTACCTACATTACCTACGAAGTTTATACGAAACATTGCTTTTGATCTTAAATGTATCCGTCAGTCACTCTTAGTTCAGACTCTTTGTTAAACTTCTCTGCTGAACTTTAGTCAGAAGCTTTGGCATAACAGCATTCAGGTATTGCTCAATGCCTATTTGCTATAAAACCATTCGTTTTCTTTTCTGAAAGAATAACATTTTCATCTTTTTCTATTTATTTTCTATTCATTAATCTAAAAGATGTAGACTGGAGTAACTTTGGAGGCGGTACAAGGGCTAAGGATGTTATACATTTTAACGTCCGATTGTCTATTCGCTTAACAATTTAGTTTTTGCATATATCGTTAAACCAAGTCCAATAACCATCATGAAAAGCGTAACTCTGAAGCACTTTATTCCAATTTCAATTTCTATACAAAAATTGAATAAAACGTTCCCAAGCAATTGCAACATAATCACAATGCGATATCAATTAAACATCTTTCATCTCCATTCTCAATAACCACAGCGAGTATACCTGAAATTGCCAACAATACAGAATTAATAGCTTTCCAGCCACTCTCACTTGACCCCTCACCTGTTCTATGCGGCCTAACGTTAGTACAGAACGGGAGATCAGCTTATTTCGGTCATCCCATGCGTCATACTTCCGCTGTTCTAATAATAATTCCGTTCCCTCACGGATGTTACACTTCCTTTGCCTTGAAAATTTCACTCCGATCCAATTACATCGAGTTTGGGTAATTAAATGAAATGTTTTTTAAACTGTCACTAATGTTTGCTGCGGAGGAAACGTTGGGCGTAATTAAAATTTTACTGCTGTTATTTCAAGCTTAGATATTATTTGTAATGTAGGAAACAGACCAATGAAAGGTCATTCACAGTTGGTTGCCTCTGCGGAAGAAAGATTTCCTCTTATGTAATCGTAATGTAATAAAATGGGCTTAGATTTATTTATGTAAGAGTTTGCATGCTTTTTGAGCTGATTCGTTACGTGATGCTATGAGGTATTTGACACTACTTACAATTAATTCTTAAAGATTATTAATATACTCGAAAACTGAACAATAAAAAATTTTTATAATTTTAATTTGATTCACAATGTGTAATAAATTCAATTTTTATTTCCTTTGAATCAATAAAAAATTCAGTCAATTGACTCATGAAATGATGACGTCATAATAATATGGTGTTTTGGTGATACAAAATGTATGAAGAAGTCGCATTTCGGCAGCTTAATCTAATTTTAGGGAAACTAACAGCTAATAAAAAAAATGTATGGTCTAGAAAATGTCTACATATTTAAGACTAACTATAAGTTTCCACCTTAGTAAAGTTGATTACATTATTGCATGCATGTACCTACCTAGAGCGGTCTAAAATATTTCATATCCAAACGATAATATTATAAAAAAATTAAGTTTAATTATTTGACTGTCACAATTAATTGTTGAATTGGTCAAAAGATCTTTGTAACAAATTGTAATTTCATTTATCATGGCGATAATTTAATTTTCGGTTTCTGTGAACCCACTTGTGATAAGAATCATGAGGGTGTTACGAGTGTAATTTAATTTGTCCCATAAGGGTGAAAGATTTCGGTAATTTAATTACAGGGTCATAAAAGTTTCAATATCTTTTTAGTCTTTAAACAAGTATGCACGCCACCTTATATACTCGGTCTAACCTCGAATAGGAAAGAACTCTTACTTGAGGTTTAAGGTCGTAAGTGGTGTAAAGTTGTGAAACTATTAATTTATGACCAACAAATTATTCCCAAAAAAAACCGACAAAGATTTTCTCATGGATGCCACTGTCAGAACTGGGCCAAATTGAAATGGCTCGGGAAGCACCAGCATTGAAATAAAAAAGAATCATCGGAATCCGTTCACCCAGTCGAAAGTTCTGAGGTAACACATTAAAAAAATACAGTCGAATTGAGTGATTTTTGAAGTTTGTTAATAACGTGCATTTTGTTAAATATGGGATGCCCTATGTGACACAGCAATCACGATGCCATTTGCTAATATTATCGCCTCATTTTGAAAGTTTGCTGGCATATATTATGCGCATATAAATACAGCTACATCGTGTTCCGACCATTTAACTTAGTTGCCATGATAACTTTCTTCTGTTTAACTATATATTTAAATTACAAATATCCTGCAAAATACTAAAAATAGTAAGCGTTACCATGCCATCTTCTTCAAATGCTTGTTCAGCTAATATGGGTATCCAATATATAATCTCAGGCAGCTGTCACTGTAATAGGTCGGAGTAACAGACGTTCCATTAGACACAATTATGCTCACAATTGCAAACAATTCAATGCACAAACAGACAGTCTAATCGACAAGATCTGCGCTCAGTTAATTATCAAATTATCTTAACTAGTACAGAGCAATGCCTGGAGATTTCGCTTTGAGAACCGAAGTTACCTCTGAAGGTATATTAATCCATAATAAACTACTAACTCTGTTTACTGGTTAGTTATCCTGTACAATGCACAAAGGTAAGTAAACTAGATATAGACTGAGTAAGTTGCTCCTCCAATAACATAGTGTATGAGATCGAAATTTCTAGAACAGTCCAGAGAACTATGTTTACACTGATCTCTTGGCAAAGTATGTACACTGAACTTAACAGTTCTTTTCGACTTCAAAAAAGGAGGAGGTCCTCAATTCGACTGTATTTTTTTATGTTTGTCACCTCATAGCTTTCGACTGGGTGAACGGATTTTGATGTTTTTTTTATTTGAAAGCAGAGCTTCCCGTGTGGTTTCATTTAAGTATGGTTCAGTTCTGACAATGGTATTTATGAGAAAACCATAATAATAAGAGTATTAAATTCGCACATTTGCGTAAAGTATGTGCGCGAGAACTTTGAAATAGGTACGTGAAATATATTTAGCGATAATATTCTACCTATACAAAAGCAAACTTAAGTTATTTCGCTAAGACTTGCTACTATAAAAAAATATTACATATTATCATGATAATATTTGTCTTGTCATACACAGTTTTTGTATATTTGCGATATTAAAAAATAATAATCAAATCTTAATGGATGTATTCAAATTTAGGGTATCTGTTTACTTACAATAAAGTATTAACGCTACTAATAAACAACCTGGATTTCTTTAAGTTAATCAAAATATTTAAATTTCATTAATTAAGAGTCCCTTTTGAAGATGCTTTTAAACATAAATATTTCCAAGCTCTTCCTTAGAAGATGTTAGTAATTGACTATCACTTCCTAATTAATGAGAGTCTTATTTTAAGAGCTGTTTAAGGAGACGAACATAAATCGGATACAAAAAGACTTTTGGAAAATAAACGTCAAAGTATTCAGACAACGCGCCTGTATCATTAGGGGAAAGATTTGAAAACGTATCTAAGTTTGTCGTCAGGTTAAAAATGGAGTGCTTTAGTACTTGGTCACATCAAAAACTTGTGAACAGCTGACGATCAAAAATATCCCGAAGGAGGCACGTATAAGTTAAAAATATGATTATTAATTAAGATGTTGAAGCTGTTTAAGATAAAGACATTAATCAGTAACTTGAATTTAGAATCAACACACCATGAATTATTTGTTTATGTTCGTGCAAAACTAAATTCATTTGAAGACTTAAATTTTTCCTGATAAGATTCAATATAAAATGTATGTAAAAATGTAATAGGCAAAACACAATATGTAAATTAAAATAATATGAGATATTTATCTACCCAATGTGAAACAAGGACCTTATATTACCATCAACTTAAAACGACTACTTAAAATCGTAAGAATGAGGGGACTTACAAACTTAACGTTACTGTTGCTTTACTAAGCAATCCCTTTAAGTATAAAGGTAAAGATGAAGCTTTGGGTGAAGATACATGTTTGTCATACAATACAGTAGTGTTTGATGTAATCCCCTTTGATCTAGATGACGTTTTGTAAACTGTGGATGATTAGCTTCACTTGGAACCACTCGCTCTACCCGAGAATGACAAACCGCACATTGTGAGTATTGTTTGACTAATTATAGAAGGAATTTTAGTGAGCGCACCCAACGATGTGTGAAAAGATAAAAGTATCCCAGAAGCAATGCCCAAACTTCTATTAGGCCCAATATGATGGATGGGAACGTTTTAAACCAAGATTGAAGGTTGATTGATTTAGAACAACATGGAATAAATAAAGGAGATTCATTACAGACGTGAGCTAAAGATATACTGGCTGGTTGATAGGTTTATCGCTGCGAAGGTGTAAAACGACGATATACGAGTATGTCGCGTTTAAAATACGTGACGGGTTAAAAATGAGCAGTCACAGAAAATGAAAGCAATGATGAAAGATTAATTAATTAATTAGTAATTAACGTTACTAATCTCATGACATGAGCACTATTAATATTATTTCCAAAGGTAAATTATACAGTAGGAAACCTTATAAACACTATATAAATATATTTCAAAATATTGCGTGGAATTGCCTTGTCTTCAACCTTTTTTTATGTCCAACTGCTGGGAACGGGTCACTCCACACAACCAGGGAATGCTTGGAGCGTATTCCGCCACGCTTCTCCAATGCGGATTGGTGGAGATTGCGTAAAATTACCGCTTATCAATAAGGGCTAAAAATAAAACTGTTTTGAGTTGGATTCAGTATGTGTATACTATTATAATAAGTGTCTAATAAGCCTTTGTCTATTAACAATGATTTATATTCAAAGTTTTTTACCAACTTAAATAGTTTTGTGTTAAGTAGATAGGTAAAATTAAAAGATTAAGTTAAAAATGTTTTCTCTGTAAGTGATGTTACTATCTTTTAGAGAAATAAAGAATCTTTAACCGTAAACATTTAATTTTACAGATTACATTGCATTTCTTGCGCAAGATACAGGGGTCTTTTCGAAAAAGCAAGTTAGCAAGTTTGTCAATAAATTCTTTCTTAACATTTTACACTAGTATACCTACTAACTAGCATTAACATTGAACACTCTTAACAAGATTTTATTATTAGAACATCAACAAAATCCGCCCCAATGGGACAATATATCCAGTTTATGGGATGCCTTCAAGCGTACTGCTTCATGCTTCAGGAATTTCCGAACTAAACTAAGCCATAAAATGTACTAATAAGATCAGTTTATTTCCAAACGTGGGAGCGGTATTTATAGTATTTAGTCTCCTAGTTCATCGACGACAACTTTATGTTTATGGTTGGATGGATGATGGATAAACATTTTATTATTAACCTCAAAATACCTTCAACATGATGAGGTACGAGCTTATAGAATGTTTTATAAATTACCTAGCCTTTGCCCGCTACTTCTTTCGCATGGCCTTCAATATCGGTTGTAGAGAAAAACAAAATGGAAAAATACTAAAAAAACTAAAAAAAAAATAGAGAAAAAAGTAGCCTATGTCCATGCCAAGTTCAAGTACTCCATATGAAATTTCATTAGAATCGGTTCAGCGGTTGGCCGTTATGACGTCACAGATAGATAGACAGAGTTCAGTTACAATATTAGTATGTATTTAATTATATACCTATAGTATACATTTCTGCACCCATTAAAAAGAAGTCAAAATTTAACCTCGTTTTTCGGAACAATTACAAGAAGATTACAAGAAGAATTATGTAGGGATTGGCCATATCCATGAGTATATTACAACTAATTACGATTGTTTTTCGTAATTCGTTTAAGATCTTGCTTGAGTATTCTGCTTTTAGAAAACTTAACTTGTTTGATACTGTAAACTGTGAAGTACCTATATGTCCCAAAGATACTGAGTTAAAAGGTACAATTTAGTAAATGGCGTTCAAATAATTCCCAGATTAGATAAAATCTTCTATTCAAATTTGAAAAAGGTTACTTTAGATTTAATGTTTGCTAAGCAAACCTTGATTTAATAATTTTCTATAAGACATAATAACAAAAATCTGTATCTTGTAATCTCTTTAAGATAAAATCATGTCAATGTTGGTACAAAATTTTTAAATTCTACGTACATTAATATAAATAGCATTTCCTTTTGAAAATGTCTGTTCTCTATCTTCTCGGAATCCAGGAGGTAGATAAATATATTCAGTTCAGTCGGCGCCGGCGCAATTAGAGTCACAAAGATGACGGGATTGAATGGAATGCTGCAACCGTCATTGCATGAGCTTTATGGATTAGGGCTTCATGATATTCAGGGCAAATTGTTAATGGGAATTTGAAAAATATAGAGTTAGATAAGCTTTAAAGTAGATTGCTTAGGTGGTGAAGCTTTTGCAAGTACGGATATTTGCAAGTACAAATAAAATTTGAGTATCAGTGTATTTCATTTTATTTCAACCAATGTCATTGTATAAGCTATGACATAGACAATTAAAAATAACTGACGTAATGTCGTAGGATGTGTCAGTGAATGACAACAATGGCGGCAGTGTCCGAATGTGTGAGTGAACGTCACACGAGGTTACAGTCGCACGAGGCAAATGTATTATCATGCTGTGCTTGTGTGCGTGTATACATATATAATGACATGTACATACTCGTGCATGGGGTCTTGACTTGTTGCAGTAGCCTCTCAAATGTTTTACTGACATTAGGTCCGTTCATAAGTGTCTATGTTTAAAATTATGTAATCTTAGAGGATTTGTTTACCTTCATTACATAATAAAACGACCAGATTTTTCTTTGCAAAACATCAGTTATTTTCAAAGATTTTCTTCCGTAAGATTATGAAATTCTTAAAGAATGTGAACAGCGTCACAAAAACTATGTGGACGTATTAAAATATATTTTAAACTATATTATCCGAGGTGTTATGTTTTACGACATCTACCAAAATACTGTTGTGTTACTGGGCCCTCATTAAACTAGGAGATTAGTTTTATTTTCAAACAATTTAACAGTTCTGAATGGAATGCTTAACTGTATTGCGGAAATGGATTAGGTTCTGTTTTAACTATTTTAAACAAATTATTTCAAAGATTTCAGTGATTCGATGCTTAGTGTATTGATTGAAGGAAGTATTTGCTTAAAATCAGGGAAGGTAAATATTTTACCTCTTATTTTTATTAAAAGTTAATTCTCGCACTCACTTCTTTACGACGCCATTAATTTGGCATTATTTCGCCGGAGCTCTAAAATTATGATATTAAATCGCTTTTAATTCTGTAAGACGCTTGTCGTCTAGCTGAAGAGAGACGAATATTTTTGACAGCCCAGTTATTAAGAATTAGGCCTAATATTCGGTAAGACCGGGATTAAATCCCAGCGGCACGCAGGTACTAATAACTTTTCTAAGTAACATAACATTTGTCACGATGTTTAATTGCATAAAATACACGATACATAATTAAAGTATTTAATTTGTGAATATGTAATAATGTATATGTTATTTTATGTATTTATCGTATTTATTTTATTCATCGATGTTTTTAATCGAATCGAATCGAATTAAACAACGTGACAAAACCGGTAAGCCTGAGCGTGCAGGTGCCAGTTCATTCCTCGATCCCACACTTGATCAGCTATGGTAGACTATGGCCTAAATCCTTCTCATATTTAAGAGGAGACCCGTGCCCAGAAGTGGGACTATGATGGGTTGATAAAAATGATGATGTGTCACCGCCACAACCCTTGCAACCGTGTGATAATTTATTGTATTTTAAAAGAAAAATGTGTTACCGAAACACTTCCATCTCTTTAAATATTCATCTTTGTCCTCAGCGTCGCACTGTGTACTACCTAAGGTAGGACTACAGTGCTATTTAAGGTTGAAAATGGATGTGTTAGGTGGCAGAGACCACTTAACTCTTATACTGTTATATTCAACTATTATCCCATGATTGTTAATCGTCCTCAATGAGACAATATCCCAAAACCGTTTTATTGCATAAACAAAACTGTTTTTATGTCAAATATTATATTTTCTCACCGTACGAGTAATTAATAAACCCGTAACTCTAAGACAGTTCATTCAGAATCATTAGGTACCTATATTTCTTTGAATTCATTAATGATTGTTCCTCATTATAATTCATTAAGTCGTTTGGTCTTACGAAACATATTTCTTTAATATTCTTGCACAAAAAGTTTCAAATATTTAAAGTTTGGGTCCGTTATTCAGCTATTGTTTTCATCTATACTATTTTTATAAAGAGAAAAGATTTGATTGTTTGTTTGTATTGAATAGGCTCTGAAACTACTGGACCGATTTGAAAATTTCTTTTTCTATATGATAGCTACATTCATGAGGAAGGTTATAGGCTATCAAGCATTACATTACTATTATTAACGCTGGTGAAACCGCGTGGCACAGCTAGTATATAATAAACTTTGCGATCCTGTAACATTAGTCAAAACACGGCTGTAAAGCCCTATATATCCCTTGAGCTCCATTGTCTTCCTTTATCTGTATCCTTAGGGTACGTCCCTTTTAATCGCCGGCGAGCCATTGTGTTGGTGTGTGAATGAATCCTTATCGAATTGCTCCTGATATCCTTAATAATATATACATTTCAGGGAAGCATTATTGGACTTTATAGCATTAGGGAAGGTATCTCGGCTTGTCTTCAGGTATTGTAGGGGGCTCTTATATGTTTTGTTGTGTTGCTTAAATTGTATGTAGGTACCTACTCTATGCCTTTAAAGTTTAAACATTATCATAGACGCTTAACACTTCACACTTATAGCACCATACTATGATTCCGTGTGTCGTGGGTGCCATTGGCACCTGCATGCCTTCAACCCTATTTATATCCCACTGCTGGCCACGGGTCTCTCCACACAACCGGGGAAGGCCTGGATACTCCACCACGTTGCTCCAATGCGGATTGTTGGAGATACGGGTCAGTGGCCAACCCGTGTTGGATGTTGTCAAACCGCCCAAAGGGCCTGCGACTAGGTTTAATGACTGTTATATATCGATAACAACTGAGACCGACGACTTAACGTGCCCTCCGAAGCACAGAAGCGCGCATGAAATTTGCCACTAGCGGTGACCCATCCGAGTACCGGCCGCGCCCGACGTTGCTTAACAGTGAGATCGCTTGCGATCTAAACTACCAGCGGAGCTATGCGCGTTTCAAACATTGACACACCCAAAGACAATTAGGTATACAAACACCCAAACCCTGAAATAATTTGAACTTCTGTTCAGCCGGTATTGAATCCGGGACCCTTCGCATGGTAATCCGGCATGGTAACCACTTTACCAAATGGGTCGTAAAATGTTCGTTCGGTTTTCTTTTTATAGTAGCTGTCACGTTTGCGCACTATCAGGCTAAAGCTATTCTGTACAGTTAATAATTTATGATTTTTACACTTGATTTTAAAGGAGTGCCGAGAGTTTTTTTTTGCCGGCTTTTTTCTCCCGGCCTAGCTTAGCCAAAAAGACTAAAGCCGATGTACCGTATTATTTAACGTTCATCGAGTGATGATAAGAATATAAACTTTTTTATTTTATTTTATAGTATAAACGTTTTATCTATACCTAGGGCTTTAATACGAAAGCACCACAATAAATATTGATTGTATTCTCGAGTAACTGAAGTTACAAATGAAAGGCCAAAAAGTTTCAAAATGAAACGTCTGGTTTATTTACGTAACTCAGGGCCAAACCGCGGAGACCGTCAAAACAATAGGCACTTCCATGTACAAGTTTTGAGGAGCTCTGGCTTCGTAGTTCATACTAATTTCGGTTTGATAGGGTTGTGCATTTAATTGTTTAACTTACTTTCGAATTCTGCAAGTATTGCAATATTAAAGTTTCCATGAAAATGGTGTACCTCGTACTCGTAATTATAACTCGTGTTACGAAAAGAGCCGACTTCAAAGTTGTCGCGCACTTACTTAAAATTAAGACTTAGATTATATGGTTTTCTCATGGTTGCCGTTGTCAGAACTGGACCTTATAGGCATTAGCTTTCAAAAAAAAAATCCAGTCGAAAGTTATTAGGTAACAACCTAAAAAAAAATACAGTCGAAATGAGAACCTCCTACTTTTTCCTGAAGTCAGTTAAAAATTCAAAAATGCTTATCACATATCACATCTATCTATGGTTAAAGATTTTTTATTTCTCAAAAATATAGTGACATCGCTTACAGAGAATTAATATTTAATGTATCAAATGTGAGCGTACTTACCTAATACTTACAAAATTCATAGTAGACGCATAATAGACATTGCTATTAAAGTCAAACAATGTACTGCGTAATGTTGATTAGTACCTACTAACAATTTAAATATTACAGTAATGGTGGGTACTTGTAAATATTAGCTAAAAACAAATTGAATCGGAACACAAACGAAGACCTCGTAGGCACGCGATATAGCTTATTCCAAAGTTGGCAATAAATTAATAACTTATTACAGAAACTATTTCACAGAAAATTGTGTACCAACACAATTTTCTTAAGAACTAAGTCATACATAGAATTTGCGTCGGTACAGGTCGATACTTACGAAGTACAGACCGCAAAACAATACAGACTTCGGAGCTACCGACATTCGCTTGAGAGTTGAGACTTGTACATTTGCACAGTCGTCGTCTTTGTACTATTGCAAAGTTCAGTCTTTGTGGTTGTTTCGGGTGTTACTAGGGCTGTCAACTGTCAATTTATAACTACACAATTGATCAAAATTTATGTAAATATAATAACGTTTCACACTCACAGCGCCACACTACGATTCGTGGGTGCCATGGACACATACAAACACAATTACACAAAAAAACCCAGACCAGGAACAGAAATCTAAATTCAGCTTTTAAATTTCTGCCACGCCGGGAATCGAACCTAGGACCCTTCGAATGGTGCACTGGCATGGTGACCATTACAGCAGTCGCCTGGCAGATGTAGATACCTCCTACAGTGGCCATATTAATTTTTGGTAATATTATACAGTTTGGGACTGAAATATTGTCGAGAAATTATAACAAATTTTAAACAATAAATTAATTAATTACACAGTTGTTAAGATAAACTATTTTTAAAGATTTTAAATCATAAACTTGTTATTTACATACAAAATTATCGCATTCTAACATGATACGACAACGGTGGTAGGTACCACCAGTAGTGCCAGCCCTAAGTGATGTGTGCTTGTGTTAGCCTGAACTTCAAGCTAGCGAGTTTCATGCAAACTGTGCCTTAATATCGAACTAAGTAAACATATCTGTAGGTAATATTGTGTTTACTTTCTCGTAATTAATTTCGCTGGTAGTTCTTAGTGTTTACTTCGTTCGTTGTTACTAGTGACTGCCCTTGCGTTAAATTAAGTAAATTCGATGTTTTACATCACTGACCTCTAGGTATATACTCTATAGTAGGGTTTTTGCTAATAATATAATTATCAGTATCATCATCAGAATGCGCGCCAAAAAACAAATTTAATGCTGACATTCAAATCGTCGTAGATCGGACCAATCGTAAGTCACGCGGAGTTTCAGCCAATCACAATCAGTTTACAAACACAAGCTGTCACTTGTTCCCTCATTCGATTGTTTTGTCAACGTAATTTGATCAGACGAGAGACTTTTAACCATAAATCAATAGTATAGTACTCTGGGCTATAGGCACCATTATGAGGCGATATATTAATTGCAATGTCGGCATTGATTGCTGCTGAACGCAGTAGGTCGCTGTGGTGAAGCAACTAGAATCAAAGCGAAAAGTGACAATTTCTGACTTCGAAAAGGTGGTACTATGTTTGGCTCTAGGTAAGTATTTCCCCCCTTTTTTGTATGTTCACTGATATTTCCGTGGTGTGCCGTGTCGTGAACCCATTTTGATGATTCCTGTTTTGTATAAAAGGGTAGGTAGGTATTTATTTAATGAAAGATAAAAACACTTTCAGCAAATATGATTATATTTAGATATGTCATGTTATAATTTTATTATAGACGAAAATGTACAATACGTGTAGGTAGGTATATAGTGGTAGGTATGCGCAATTTAATTATAACAGTGTAAAAGCAGCAATACAGGACATAAAATTACATATTTCAATATTAAAGTTATTCAATTATTCACCATTTTCATATAAAGGCACCTGAAACCACATATCCAACATGGCGTTATTAAAGTCGTTATTAACGCTTACTAAACACTGTTTAATTGACGATATTAAATGGTTGTCGAAAATAATGAGTAATATAATTTGAAGAGAGAGACGAGAGATGGCACATTTAAATGTTTTTATAGAGTGATGGATGATAGAGTGATAAAACAAAGTTCTTTCGGATAATATTATGGGTAACTTTAGACAGTTTCGTAATTATCAAATTACCTACAGTTCATGTTGGTAAATTAAGTTTCATCTGTACTAATAATACATATAAAGCTGAAGAATTTGTTTGTTTGACTGTTTGTTTGCACGCGCTTATCTCAGGAAGTAGGTACTTACTTGACCGATTTAGTCCATTTATTAGTAGATAGCCCATTTATCGAGGGAGGCTATAAGCTATCAAATCGTTACGTTGCAATTCTTAACGCGGGTGAAAGGGGGCACAGCTAGTTATATAATAAAATTTTAGACGCGTATATTTTTTCTATTGTAGAGCTAGTGTACATACAGAGATTAATCTATTTTCTCTCTAAACTGATATCGATAATGTTCAAAAGTCCAGTGCAGTGTCAGATGAAAGGAACTGTTGGAAGGCAGCCATTTTCTCTGCCAAGAAAAATCTCGTAAGGTACACTTTAGAGAACAATACAAGCGAAGTAGAAATAGATCGCCACTAAACTTTAAAATAATGTTTATTAGGTAACGTTAAAGCGAAACGCACATAGCCCCGCCGGTAGTGTGGATCGGAAGAGCCACTGTTAAGCATGGATGGATGG
>DWQL01000646.1:0-14059 GCA_018231265.1 Noctuana haematospila | reverse complement strand
CTGCTGGGCACGGGTCTCTCCCCACAACCGGGGAAGGCCTGGAGCATACTCCACCACACTGCTCCAATGCGGATTGGTGGTGCTCAACACGGGTTATGGCCAACCCGTGTTGAATGTTGTCAAACCGCTCAAAGGGCCTCCAACCAGGTTTAACGACTTATCTAAAGTAAATGTTAAATTAGTAAAATGTTATATTTACAACTAACAAGATCAGACAAAGTGCAGTTTGTCTGATCTTGTTGTATCTGAGAGGTCACAGGTCTTCTGCAACCAGCACCGAAATAGTAATTGGTAGGCGATGATAATGATGACTATCTCTAAACAATGTTTGATAATTGATAGTAAGCAAAGCAGAAAATTTATTTTTCATAACATTAGGGAAAGTGGTCTTCTAACAGTTAAGTAAGTGTATGCATTAACATGTTTAAGCATACTTGTGTATCCTAGCAATCTTGTGAAACTAAGTGCATTATTTTCATAAAATCATTGAAATTGGGCAATTGCAGTTGCGCGTGCGTTCCATGTTACGTATGAATGCATACACGTGTAATATGTTAAACATATAGCAGCCCGCTAATAACATTGACCACAAAATAAGTTGAAATCATGGAGAAAAATCAAATTTATAAGTACCATACATTGATTGAGTTGCATTCTGTTTTGAATTTATATTATATGTACATATTATAAATATACCCGAAGTCAGGCTTATTAGTGTAATGTGAATGAGCTAAACAAAACAATACCATATGTCTCGGGAGGTCGTTATTATTAGTCCCTCGGTTCATTTATATGTATGTATTGTAGTGTGTAACAGTATTAGTTATTCGTTGCTTCCTTCGCGGGGCACGCTACATACGTCATTGCTTACATTTTTGCAAGGTGAATGCGTGCATGTTGGTACCTTCTGCCTTTGGTTGGCTTCTTCAGGCAGCTCCAACCGCCTGTTTTGCGGATCCGTTGCGCTAATCCGCTCGAACGCTAGGTATTCGATTCTTGTTAGAAATGAGGGTTCCGTTCCATTGCGGATAAAATGATGTTTTTTACAACTGTTTCTAAATTAAACACGAAGATAATGGATCTTCGTGTTAGTTTCAAAACAATTTAAAAAATGGTTAGTATTAAACTGAGTTAAAACCTGTGGTGTTTGTTTTTATTTACGTAAACCTATTTTATTTTAATAGTAACCACACAAGCCGGATTTTAATCAGCCATGTCTTTCTGAAAGTTTTAAATACACTGTAGCCCACTGAAAAGTGTTCACACTGCTGGCCCTTTTCGTATTTTCAATAGAGACAAAAATAAATTGTAAACGTGCGAAAATCAGTCATGCTTGTTAGTTTATTTTAAACTACTCATGCAACACAAAAAGGTAGTTTTGAAAGTAATAACGTCGAAATAAATTAATATTTATACACATTTTAAAACTTATCATGTGTAATAATAATATGCTGCATTGCAAAATTTTACTCTCCTCACATCTAAAAGTTCAACCAGAATGTTATGTATTGTGTCAGAAGGCAAATGTTAGGCCATTATCTACAACTAATGAATTTATGATGAAGAAGTTCTTAACATGAAAAATGTCTTTGAATTATGATTGACTGTAATAAGGTGGTAAAGAGCAACAGCGCAAAGGCGGCGCGTCAGCGGGCGGCGGATACAACGAAGAGGGGCTCTCGGTTCAAGAGACGGCCGCTGTGTTCGCTAACTTTGAGTTCCTGGCCAACCAGGATATGGACATGGATGAGATTGATGACCTGGACTCTAAGCAGTCACACCACGCTTCGGGAAAGCAAGGTACTGGCTATATTTTCATGTATGTGCCTGTATGTATTTATCTGTATTTGTGGGATCCTTATTTATATTGCTATAATGAATTGTTTAGGAGAAGAAGTTGACCACGAAGCTGAGGAGGTATTGAACGAGTTGAACTTACTAACTGAGAGTGAAGCAGACGGCGGCGGTCAAGGCGATGACTATCCAGTTGGTGAGTATATTTGTTAACTACAAGTAGGGTAAAAAACAAAAAAGTTTAAATATAATGAAGTATGAACTTAGCCATGTGTTAAGTTATGTTGGTACTCAAATGGAAAACCGTAAAAGGCAAATTTCATGCGCGCTTCCATGGTTCAGATGGCAGGTTAAGCCATCGCTCCCAGCTGTTATCGATAGATAACAGTTGTCAAACCAGGTCAGAGGACTGTGGTTTAATAACATCCTATATTAATATATCTTGGCCACTTATTTTGTATCTCCACCTATATGCATTGCAGCATGGTGGAGTACTCCCAACACATCTCAAATTGTGGTTAGAGGCCATGTTTTCTTCAAAGGACAAGTAATGATTACATTATAATGGTACAAAACTTTGTTAAAATTAAGGTGAACCCTTAAAACGACAGTGAACACCAAAACGGCAAACTCGAATTGAACAAGTAGGCTATTACTGGTGTTGTTTGAATGATATTGCAGTGAAATTCCCAGGCGGTAGCGGCGTGGGCGGCGTGGGTGGCGCGGCAGTGGGCGCGGGCGAGGCCGACGAGAAGCCGCTGGCGCTGGGCGAGCTGGCACAGCTTACCGTAAGCAACGAGCCAGAGGCGTATGACGTCGCCAGTGCCAGCAAGGAGTCCTTCCGCAAGACATGGAACGCCAAGTATACTCTGCGCTCCCACTTCGATGGGGTGAGTTTGTGCGCTGCTCCGCCGCTCGTTGACAATATTATATGTACATATTATGTACTTTATTTTATGGGCGTAAAAGCGTACGGTATCACAACCGTACGCTTTTTTGGGGTAAAATAAAAACATGCATGAAAAATACTTAATTTTCTCTATATAATTCGTATACTATTGTGCTTCTGTTTTTCGAATCGAATTGATTGAAATATTCGCCTTTTCACAGGTACGCGCGCTCGCGTTCCACCCGACGGAGGCAGCGCTGGTGACCGCTTCGGAGGACCACACGTTGAAGCTGTGGAACCTTCAGCGCACGGTGCCCGCTAAGAAGTCGGCGGGTCTCGATGTGGAGCCGCTGTACACGTTCCGCGCTCACACCGCGCCCGTGCTCTGCCTCGCCATGGGCGCGCCCCGCTCTGAAGAGTGCTTCTCCGGCGGCCTCGACGGCACTATCCGCGTGTGGAATCTGCCTCCGCCTACCGCAGATCCCTACGATCCCTACGACCCGACTGTACAGGTGAATGGCGAATTTGGAAAAAGTTAATTTTTACTTTGAGCTTCGCTCTAAAGAATCTCACTAGAATTATGAAATTATTATTATATTACGGATATTGTCGGATTAAGATTACTGTAAAAGTTATTAGTTTTCACACTCAATCCTTTTCAATTTAATAAGTGCCGACTCCGATTTCTTACTTAAATATTATTTCATTATTTAAGTAAATTTTTTTGAAGTAGATAATTTTTTAATTTTTTTAAATATAACAATTTCTCTAAAAATATACATTATGAATGTATGTTGTGTTTGCAGGGTCCAGTGCTGCGGGAGCACACGGACGCGGTATGGTCGCTGGCGAGCCAGCACGGTCGGCTGCTGTCGTCGTCGGCGGACGGCACGGCGCGGCTGTGGGCGCCGCGCGGCGCGCGCCCGCTTCTGTGCACGCTGCGCGACGACGCGCCCGCCGCGCCCCTCGCCCCCGCCGCGCCCGCCGCTGCCGACTTCGCCGACGCGGCCACGCGCGCCGCTGTCGTCTATCGGGACGGCACGCTGCTGCTCTACGATCTCGACACCACGCAGGTCCGTTACGCACTCAAACTTCAACCTCAAACTTTTGTCCATTGTACGTATATTATACCATACCCTCTGTTGCTTAGTTCCCGAAAACCCTTTCGTTGCGCCGTTGTTTACCGGTACGGTTAAGCTTTACTGCTCTCCGATCTCCACATATTGCAGGTGGATTATTTATTTCTCAGTTCGCTGCTATAATTCATGTTCTTATAGCATACGGACCTCCTCGGACTTAGTATGCACGTAAATGTTAGTAACTAAACTTCAATGAGTGGCAGGATGGGGTAGCTAGGAATTAAAATTTGATGATATTTAATTGTAAAAAGTGTAACATATGTATAACTATAACTATTGTATAAGAGTTAGTAAACATAATTGGTGCAACCGTTAAATAAATAATAAAAACATATTATGTAATACAGGTGGTGTTGCGCGTGTCGTGCGACAGCCCGGCCAACAGTGTGCGGTCGCACCCGACGCTGCCGCTGCTGGTGACAGCGCACGAGGACCGGCACATCCGGTTCTGGGACGCGGTGTCGGGGCGGTGCGCGCACGCCATGGTGGCGCACCTGGACGCCGTCACGGGGCTGGCGCTCGACCCCAACGGGCTGTTCCTGCTGTCTGGCTCGCACGACTGCTCCGTGCGCCTGTGGAACCTCGACACCAAGACGTGCGTGCAGGAGATCACCGCTCACCGCAAGAAGTTCGACGAGAGCATTCTTGACGTGGCGTTCCACCCGCTGCGACCCTACATCGCGAGCGCGGGCGCCGACGGCCTCGCCAAAGTATTCGTCTGAGCCCGCCCCGCTCCGGTTTATATATGATACTATGTAATATGTAATTTTAATTTGGTTACGAACTGTAATTTTTAATGCAGTAGCGAGTCGCGTCGCGAGTAGACGAGCGACCGGTACTCTCGGATGTGTCTAGTCTCTTCGGTACGGTTACGAGTAGCGACGTATCCGCGATTCGACGACTGCCGTGTGTACGGACGGCGCCGCTCTTGACGTATTTAATAATATAATGTTATGACGCGCGACGCTCGTTATAAGCGCGTAGTGAACACTCATCTATGTATAGACATTTGAAATCTATTATAATATATTTTTAGACTTTCAGTATGTGAATTTTAGGTTTTTATCACAACTTTTTCACGATTATTACGATACGCAGTGAGAATATTGTTCGTTTCTATGCATCTGTAAGCGAGACTTTGTAATAAATATCATGAGGATTCCGGTAGAGTTTCCTTGATGCGTTTATGTTACGTGTCTGTACAGTTAGATGTTATGCAGTATTTGCAAATATTTTGCAGATAATGGATGCAGTGGTTTCTTATTGTAGTTTATTTTATTTAAATTGATTGGACTTTATAGCTAATTTCTGTTTTATCACATGTACTGAATAAAAATGCTCTCACAATATCTTATACAAATGATGAGCAATCGAACAAAAAAATAAAAAGAATGAGTAGAAGTACTATATGAAAGTAACGTAAGCAATGTTTGTTCATAACGAGTACTGCGATGTAGAATATATAATATGAAACATTACATATTCCTTTATTTTCCTCGATTTCATATTGTACACATCAAAAATTGATAGTAAAAAGCAACATAACCGAACTAAATGTTGTTTTTTTATATACTCTTCATGTTTTATTACCTGTTATTCCCATTTACTACATTTCATATATTAAGCATATTTATTTTCTTATATTTGTTCTTTTCTTTTTAATTTATGGCTAAACAATTTAAAAATGCATATTGGTTTTATGTCCCAAAAAATGCGAATAAGTACATACTACGAATCTACTATATTAAAGGAAAATAATTATAGAAACGAGTGTATTGGTGTAAAATTTTAACTCTAAAGTATACAATCTTAATAAAACGCGAAGTATGTAATATAAGCATGTGAGTAGTTTATGTATAGGCTAAATCATTGAAATTTTGGTCGATATAGAGATATACGTATTCGAAGTCAGCATTTTTTTTCTTTTGTGGTTGTAATCAAAGCACTTTTTTGTCGCTTCATTCCAATGCTAATATTTCCATATTTTTTAACAAAGAGGCGTCATGCGACATGTATTTATCTTAATTTCTTTAATTTAAATCAATTTTAACAAAGCATTAATACAGAAATCTGTGATTTGAATTCATTTGCCTTTTAGATTTTTTCATAAAATAGATTTCATTCGTTTTTAAAAAATTTAACATACAATGTATTTTGAAAAATTTTGCTTTGATCAATGCACAGATGAAGTCGTTTTTGTCATTTTACTTTGAAATATAAATCCTATCAATGTGGCTTCATTCTTCGTACTTTGAACTGTATTAGCAACAGTTGTCGCTGAAGCGTTCTTTACTTTATTTATTAAAGTAAACAAGAAACTGAAGAATGAGGCTAATAATATTGAATTTCGAAAGTACTTATTTCAATACATAAAGGTTACTTAACATAACATTTACTGTGTTTTATTAACATAATTTATAAAATTTAATAAGAGATCTGATTGTTCATGGATTTCAATATTTTCAAGACATCCGATTGTTTAGTGATTAGTTTTGCATTATTATTTCATATTCGATCTCAAAGACCAATGCCGTCAAAATTAGTTAAACGAAAGAATATCCCCATTTTTAAGTTAGTATCGTAAATTATTTTTATTTTGCTTATATTTTATCTTTTATCTTAAAACCATATGTGCTACATTAAACATGTAAGGTTCAGCAATATTGAACTGTCAGTGACCTTACAAAAGAAATAATAATATACTACATCAAATGTTAAGAAGTTAAAAAAAACACGAACGTGCGTTTAAATTTAAATGGCTTCATCTATTTCATTTACAGAGTTATTGGGTATTTAGTATGTAGTAGCAATAAACATTAATAAGACTTGTATTTTTCATACATAGCATTCCAGAAAAGTATTCGTTCCTTATTCGGCAGCGGAATCATCTCAATGTTATTGTCAATTGACAAAAACTTGAGATTATCTTTTTCACTTGGTATCCATCTAATTTTTTCTGTTGATGGATTGCTAAAAGAAAACATTAAGTAAATATCAAAGTTTAAGATTTGCTAAGAAACCACCATAATTATCACTTAATTTACGTAACTTATTTTTTCTCTTACCCAGTTTTTGCAAGATTTGACCAGAAACTTGTCATTGCGTCAATGACTATTGTGTCATTTGGAGTCGGTAGAAACGCACGATATACCGAAGGGTCAAACACGTAAAACAAATCGTCTCCATGACTAGAACCACGCTTAGACGCCAGAGAGGTCCGCTGTTTAAGTAGATTTCTATTTGAGCTATACTGAAAATAATAATTGTATACGGAGATATTCGTGCGCAGAAAGTATTTTGTCATAGCAGTCAACGGGTACATTATTATCGAATCTGAAAAGTAATTGATCAAAGGATCGTAGCTGTTCGGCCCGATGGTTTTATTTTCAAAATAAAATTCTTTAACTTCAGACACAAACGTTGCTTTTTCTTCTTCACTGGTGAAAATAATATTGTAAGGAATAATATTGGTGAAATCATTGTTCAGATTTTGCAGTCCCTGGGAATCAAATTTTTCAGCCCATTTTATGCCTTCCATGTTGTTATATCCGATTACAATGGAAATATTTCGTTCTAACAACGTGGATTTTATTATTTCTCTAGGTCCACTTAGAACAATAGATCCTTTAGACCTGTCTATGCATGGTCTGAAAACGTATGGTGCTATGGGATTGTTTTTATCATCAATATTTGAGGCCTTTAGTATATCCTCCGCTGATGCATTTTGATAGATTTTAAGCAATTTGTTAGGGTCGCTTGTTACATAACCCATTCGGCTAGCAATGCGAGAAGCAGTTCCAATAGGATCATTATCAAGAGCATATGGTACTAGTAACGAACCGCTATCTAAGATAACATTTTGAAATAGTCCTTTAGTTTCTTCGGACAGCAGTAAGTAACTCACTGAGGAGGCACCGACGCTTTGTCCAAATAGAGTAATTAAGTGAGGATCCCCTCCGAAATATTTAATATTACTTTTGACCCATCTCAGTGCAGATACTTGATCTTTGAGGCCCACATTTCCTGGTGCTTCCGTTGTTGGAAGGCAAAGAAATCCAAACGCTCCGAGTCTATAATTTATGGTGACAACAATTATATTTTTCTTTAATAAATACTTTGGATGATACATGAGATCGCTGTTGCTTCTTTGGTAAAAACCTCCACCATGAATGAAAACCAAAACTGGTAATGGTTTTCTGCGTGAAGTAATTGGTGTGAAGACGTTAAGGACTAAGCAATCTTCCTGACCAACTGGTTTTTTGGTATCACTTTCAGTTTGCATACATTTTATCGATCCGTGTACTGCTGTTCTGTCCCACTTTGGAGGAGGACCGGGTTCCTTTTAGATAAAACATGAACTATTTAATAAAATTATGTATTGGGTAAATATACCTAAGTAATTTAGAAAAGGTAATCGACTTCAAAAAAATTTTATTATTAACTGAATATATTTACAGGATTTTCGCCCAATATTCCTTTATTATTGCCAGCAACTGATGATTCCAGTAATTTACGATACATACTACCTACGGTTTTCTATGATTTATACTGTAAAATTTGTGAATGATACTTATATATATATATGTCTGAATATTTTGGACTTTCATGATATGCACCTAACATATCGTATCGAATTGATAGCCTTCTTATTTTGAAGTTAAATTTAATTAAGTGAAAAAATAAATATTTTTAAGTAATCTTACTTACATAAAATCTTTAACCTTACCTGAAACCGTTCAGAAACCGATGCGTAAGGTATTCCAAGGTAAGCTCTGTAGTTATCAAAATAACTGCGTAGACCAGTTATTTTTCCTTGTGGTAAACGTATTTCATTTGAAGTACACTGCACATAAACATCATTTGAAAAAAATAATTGAACGAATTCAAGCAGAGCCCAAATTATAGACATTTTTTCAAGTTCGGTAGTGCAACTGTAGTCGTCGGCTTCTATTCTGACTCGACGTGTTTTATTGTAAAGAACTTAATCACCTGCCTAAGAGCCTAATTAAATAAACATTTACATGGTTTGTACATAGATGTTTTAGATACGTGTAATTTTTTGGTATAATTAATTGTAATGAAGCCAATTGAACGATAAATAGTTTGCGATGGGTAGGTTGAATAGGCATTCTATTTGAGATTCATGTTATAGAAAATATTCTGTATGAGATAAAATATATCCTAAATGAATGAATCCATAAACTATTTGTGTGTAAAATTTTATCCGAAACCGTTCAGCCGTTTTTGTGTGATTGGAAATACATATTGGAATGAACTGTTTCATTTATAATATTGACTAGGTAATCACAGATATTTTAATGCTGCTCTGGTATTCAGCATCTGGCAGCAAATTTATATTTCAGATGTAATAATTATTATGCCTAAAAATATAGTTAAGTAATTACAATTTTATAAAACTTACAAAACATATTGAGAAAATGAAAAACTTATCATTAGATAATTATGAAAAATAATAAATTTTTAAATTGTCTTTAAAATATGTTATGCTCACGTTCAAGGATAACAAATAAATCAATAAATTGATTAAGTAATTGTCACGAAAATATTTATCACACCGTGTGTGTAGAATTAATATCACTTGTCTGTTAAGTATTTTTCCATGTTCTTTGTATTTTTGCGTAGCGGTGGCGCTTAGTGTATACCTACCTATTTCTATTTTATTGACATATCTATAGTACAATTAAACTTTTACACCAAATAGAAGTAAAAAACAAAATAAAATCATCGTATTGAATAAAAGTAGACAGTGGTGACCAAAAAGCACATTGAAGACACCTTTGGATAGAAGACATGATAGAAAAAAGTTTACGTACGTAAGAGGAGGTACATAGGTACTAGTGAACAAATAATAACTCAACTCAATAGTGAACATTACTTTATATAAAGTCTTTTAAAAGCATACGTAAAATATTGGACAATAAGTTTTATATTAAATGAAAGAAACATAAGTATAGGTAAGTAGTAAGTCTGTGTTTTATAACAAACACATTAGAATGTAAGATATTCGCACATGTCGCACCGACATTCACGCAGTGCAGTCCCCAGACGGTAGCAGACCGATTGCTGTGAACCACCACTCGGTTGCAGTTGTCCTTCGCTCCATTTGTTGTACCCGCACTAAAATAGATTACAATAAAGATTTATATTTTTAATACAATACCTATATTTCACAACTTTAAGCATCTAAGAATACATGCATAGGTACATATATTAATTTATTAAAGTGATTCAGGACCACGTTCTGTCCTCATTTTAACATAATGGATAGGTCATTGAAATAATAATCGCGAGTCTTGAAAATATTAGGCAAACTCAGGAATCCTCATTGCCTGACTCGTAAGCATGTATGACATGTCATTGGTTCTATTTTGTTACGAGAGGGTAGTTCGGCCTGCATGCCGTGTAGTTCGGTTAAAAAGAATGTTGACCATGTTCAGAAAATATTTGATCCGAGAGGTCGCAACGTAAAAGAATGTTAGGCTTACAGCGATAGCCATTGCCTTGCAATATTGACGTCGTGCATTTGGCTTGACGAGCTTGGTTAGGAGCGCCCAAGCGCGGCCCGCAAATCTGTCCAACTTTAGAGCCTGCACTGCGCACGCTGCGGCAAACGTCTGGGATGAGGATGGATCGTCGCCTTTGCCCGTACCGTCGTCATCGCCAGCTGTGTTCCGCTATGTAAATATAAACATTACAGACTGTCTCCGAGAACTAATGACAGATTTCTGAGATATTTACATGTCGGTACTACTTATAGAAGATCGTTATACACTTTTTATATCCCATTGCTGGACATGAGTCTCTCCCTACAACTGAAGAAGAATACTCCACCATGCTATCTTCTCCAATGCGGATTGGAGTAGCGGGACTTAAGGAGTCTTAAATAATTGGCTTTAAGCACTTTAGTCAATCGAATCATAGTGGAAAATACTCGACACTACTATCGTAAGAGTAATCGTAACTGGGCGGGATGATAGCTAATAACATCGGTAATGATAGGGGATCGGGATGATAGGTAATAATATCTTTTTTTTTTACTTTACTAAGTATATTAAATTTTACTGTTTAGGGTAAGAATGAAGGTCGAGCATTTACCATTAACCAATTATCAGCTAACGCCATCCATGCATAAGCACTTGGCTGTCGTCGAAGCAGATCAACCAACAACGACCGTACTCTTTTGGCATCTCGACGTGTTAACGACAATAAAATGCTGAAAACAAATTCGGTAATTATTTAATGACACCAAAATACTGAGGCAAATTAATATCTTCTTATTTATTTCATCCAGTAATTAAGTAACTATAATAAGAACATTTAAATTATCTGTCAAACTGTGATACAACTTGGCAACAGTTCCCTTGGATTGGTTGGTTCTAAACACAAAAGTACTCTGTGGTTCTAAATCGATACTCTGTACTTCAATACTTATTATTATTTAATTTTAACATTACAAGATTTAATTTTCGTTAGTCACTTAATTGAATTAATTTATTCGCGTGACGTAATGAAGTTGTTACCTATAAGCACTGGAGCATGCTCCGGCCTTTTCAAAGCTTGCAGTAGACGCTGAAATATTCTTCAGCTTGTGGTGACATTCCGCTTCCAGGCTTCTAAGATAACTTATCTGGAAAAATATGAACCATACCATACTTTCTATACCGTAGACGAAGCCTAGCACAATAATAATACAAGTTAGTAAGAATTGACAGGCTTATTAAGTTATTTTCTACTTACATCGCCAAACTTAGCAATACCTATTTGTAAGTGGCATAAAGCATCTGTGGGGACTTTTTTCAATCGGCAACATAGAGCAACCAGGTGGTAATGTGCGGCTGTCTCTCCGGACTGGCACAGAGCACGAGCTATACACACCTCGGCAAGCTAAAATATAATAATGTAGATGTACCTACGAGTAAATTACTTCTAATCAATTTATACTTAAATTTATAGTTGCTACAGTTTTATAAGTCAAGCTTACAAGTTTTTAATCGTCAATGTACCCGGGCAGTCAGTGTTCGTCTACATGTTTCAAAATTATAATTTAGTCTAAGATAGATTTTCATTTAATAAAGTTTAAAGATTTACTATATGACTGAGGTAGAAGTATCATCTCATCTCATGGACAAATAATGCAATTAATGCGTTTTGAGGAGATTATTTTTGCAAATTTTTCAAGAACCTCCGTAGCTCTGGTATTGCATAAGAGGTATAAGTACATTATCTGCATAAACACATAATCACAAACAGATATAGCTCGGATTCTGAGGAGTAAATCAGCAGCTTCATAATATAAGCTGGTTCCTGGCAACAGAGGCGTGTGGTCCCACCAGTCGCCAAGCTCCTGCTCCCACGTACGCGGGAACTTGTTTTCTTCTTCGAGACCATCTGCTGAGGTCCTATCAGGATAAACAAAAACAGTTCATTATGATGAATTAAATGAAAAGTATTTTAATAATTTATTTTCCTAGAATAGTGATTGTTAGAATAGGTTCGTTTAAGACTATCATTTTTTATTGCTATGGAGGATTGATCTTATGATACAAGTAGGTACATATAACTTTTATGGCGTATCCTTTTGTATTTTTACTTTACTTATATTTCGTGTCACGCACTTGATTGGTTTGTTTAGGTATATAAAGTTTAAAAGCTTTTCATACTTTACAATGCATTCCATTATTTCTTGGGCCATTTCATACATTTCCCTGGTCAAATAGTAAGCGTTGACTGCGACCCACATTGGCAACCAAAACGGGTAGAGAGCCAAGAGCGCAAGGAAAAACGGTTCAGCAGCATCGGGCTCTTCCTCAAACACCATGCACGCTTTGGAGAAAAGTCTAAGGAACATGTTTTAATACACTGATATATAGCAAAGCGGTAAAGATATAAAGAACTGTTTCTATCAAATTAACAGTTCAATTTGTAACTTTGTTAACCAACCATTTAGGAAAGGTAGGTAGAACTCTTACGTGAGTGGATGTCTTGGGTTCAGTGTAATAGATTTATTAATGCAGACGTTTGCCCAGTCTCTGTCCATTTCCTTCAGGCAAGTTGCCATTTCACGCCATATGTTGGCGTCGCGCGGTCTTTCTGCTGTTAACTGATTAAGAAGGAAACATGAAAAAAATCATTAAAACTCTAGCAGAAGGTATGTACATAGGTACGTAACTCCAACGACACTAAAATTAACGTTGTGACTACTTCTCGTGTAAGTGTAAGTTCCAAAGATATTTTATAAGTATATTTGATCGCACAATTTCTGTCTTCTCGGATAGTAGTGCTAGATGCTGTACGACCTTATACCTAGGACATTCATCCTATATGAGGCTGGTGAGGTGAGTGTCCAAGTGTTTTAGTTGCAGGACTTCTTATTAAGTATTAGGGAATTACCTGTAAAAAGAGATCCACAGCGTGAGGAACGTCTTTTAACTGTCGCGCATGTCTCGCTGCTCTTAGCATAGGATCCAACTCGAGTTGATTGTCTACTCCGACCAGAGCATCATTAGCTGTTCCCATAAGACATGCGTGTGACATCATTAGCATTTCCTACATAGTTGAAAAGTTAGCAGTAAGTGTTTGATTGAAGAAAATATTACAATAAAAAATCTATACATATAGGTACCTACTTCATATAAGTTTTCATTGACTAAGAAATTTTGTATTACAAAATTGTTGTTAACAAAAATTGCTGCATCTTGCCAAAAAGATGAAACCATTTCAACACGATTACGAGTTTCACTTAGCTGTCGATTAATAGCGCATATGTCGGTCATCCCTAGAAAAAACATAGGTATGACGTTACTTACTATAATAAAAACTTAGATCAATTATTATTAGTAATACGAAAAAAATCTAATAAACGTAGGTAAAGTTAGTTTGCTGTAGGCAAATTTACTTATTGAAGCTAGTCATTGGCCGATTTTTCCCAAAGAATTTTCAATATCGGCAATGTTTAAACAAGTCAAAAGCCAATATAACCTAGAAGAGTAATATAGGTAAGCTATCACGAAGTGAACAGTATCCTAGAGCCAGTAATCGGACCTATAAACAAGTAGGTAAGGATTTCGCCACTAACTTAACACATTGATAAACTGTTAATATGGTTAAGTTGTTAAGACAGTTGTTGGTTTTGTTTAATTTTAACTTTAGTAACACTGATAAATTGTTTTCCTGAACAGGTTTATGGCACCGGAACCATTAAGCGACTATAAATTTG
>DWQL01000645.1:0-14072 GCA_018231265.1 Noctuana haematospila | reverse complement strand
AAATAAAGTAATCGTAGTTAAATAAGATGAGATTTAAAAGTAATAAAATTGAGATTTAAAAATATTAAAAGTAATAAAAAAAGGTGAAGCTTGTTTATACCTCGATTCCCCATGCAACTAAAATTTAATTAAGCAGAGACGCCTGGCTCGTTGATAAGAAAATCAAGAGCCCTGTACGGCATCTGCTGAAAGTTCCAATGTAGCAGTTAATTAGTAGAGAAAAATAAATCTCGCTTAAGGTTATATGCTGCTGTTAAATAAATTAGGATGTATTTGCACTTAATTGCTTAATCCTACGAATTGTTGCAATATAGTAAGGGCTAATAACACTTAAGGCCGTAGAAAACATAAAATATTAGAAACATTAGTTAAACATTTTTTTTTAATGTTACTGCAACCCATGTATACCCACGGCAAATTTAAACGTATGTAGATTGTCTACTACACTATTCATGAAGACTAACATAATTATAATATATATCGAAACATATTCAAGTTCCTGTGTTGTACCAAAAATATTAAACAACATTAATACGTATTTGAACCCATAACGATATTAGGTACTAAGTTTCCTTTGTATATTAAAATAAAACTTATAGTTTTTATAAAAAACTTATTCGAGTTCTGAGTTAAATAACACAAACCAAAATCCGTGCGCAAATGAAGGAACGTCTTCAAATAAAGTAAATAGTTTAAAGAGCAGTTTCATTGTATCTCAAGAATACCTACAGTTAATTAGAAGAGAGAAAAGTAAACCTCACTCGAGCGTATGAGTAAAGCGACGCAAGAACTCAGATTTAATTTAAACTTTTAAACTTCTCCCGCATCCCGTGATCTTTTTACAGAATTAAACGAGAAAAGAAGGAAATTCTTTTTAAATCAGGGCAATTAAATATAGAAAGAAAAGGACCGATAATATTATAGATTTATAGTGCGGGACTTGAGGTAAATAATAAGCAAATACTACTACAATCTTTGTTCTTTCGTTCTTGCATTTTGCAATTATTTGGCTAATTTATTATTTTTGAAATTGAAAACGATTGTATTGTACCAGAAACGTAGATTTAATTTAAACTTGTTCCGTTATTTTCGTTTTGCGTTACTCCTATAAGATTGTGTAACAGTTTTAGAGCAGACTCAATGAGAATCCTAATGCAAATCAGCTCTAGACTTTTTATTGTCTAGATGCACAGTAAGTGGAAAAAATGTACAAAGTTAAATCATGTACAACTTGCTTCTATTAAGTAGGTAGTACTGTCTTGTCGATTGATGTACAAAATATAAAATTATTGATTTAAAAATAGATTATGAAAAAGCTTTAGCAAACATCTTATTTTCATCAAAAACATATTTAGTACAGATCTTGGGATCTTATGATGTAGTGCAGTTAAGTGGTCACTGCAACCCTTACGTCCAACGTAAATAGCTACCCTAAAGCAAAGTGTCAAGTGAAGTAGATAGATACCCAAGTTAAACAATGGATTTAAGTATAAATAAACAGAAATTCTCTATTAATCTAATAATTGATCTAGTTTGAATTTCTTGCGCTCGGAATTTGCTGCGAGTCTTTGTTAGTGAAGTATTGCAAAATAGATTTTAACACAAACCCGAGTTTAATCTTGATAGAAATGGAATTCAGTATCTGACAACAACACCGTTGATAAATGCTCATTCTGAGTAAAATAAGATGGAAATGCTTTAATGAGTGTAAAAAAAGTTGGCGTACTCAGCATGTGCCTTCAACCCTTTTTATGTCCCACTGCTGGGCACGGGTCTCTCCGCACAACCATGGAAGGCCTGGAGCATACTCCATCACGCTGCTCCAATGTGGATTGGTGGAGATACGGGTTGGCCACTCAGCTTGTACTGTCCGTCAAACACTGATTTTCAGTACATCTCATGGTAATTACTATGAATAAATGTCAAAATGCTTTAAACATAAATAGTTATTAGTGAATCATGTGCATTCAGACTATAATTTACCTTAGACTTGAAGTTTGCTCGGAAAGTTATTCAATTGGCTGTTGCAAAAAGGTTAAGTAGAGTATACAGAGATTAGATATATTTTTATTTTATGTTTGGTAGCCTGTATAAGATTCAATGACATCTTCTGAATAGTAATACAGTACCTACTGCAGTAGTTGCTGAAAATAGATAGGTGCTGCGGTGAAGTTATAGTAGTAAATACAATAAGTAAATAAAAGACACAGTTCATTAACAAACTAAAAGATAGGTACATGTTGTTCAAACGTGTGTTGTCACTAAAACTTTACATTTAATTTAAAGTTCTCACGCTGCACTCGAGCCGTGCTTGTATTTAAGTTTCTCAAAGATTGCGAGATAAATTTTTTTAAGCAGAATATGTCTTGTGAATGTGTACAGAAATTGGTGACCACCTTTATTAAAGCTTATCAGGTTTTATTTAAAATATTTAAATAATACCTATATATAGGTACATCTACGAAATTTTGTATATTTGTATGGAAATCCTAACAGATTAGTGTAAGTATATCTTTCAGTTCTAATAATGTTACGTAAGTACGTTTAGAATCGAAAACCTTCTTTTTGAAGTCAGCTAAAAAGCGTCGGAAATTTATCGATACATATAGTACAAAAATGTACTTATTATTATAAAATATATAAATAAAGGTACATATTATATACATTGTATGTAGATGCTCCATACTTCTACTGACTAAGATAGTCGTCATATTTTATGTCTGCGGTATAATTTTGTCTACCTAACATAATAGAATAGGTAATACAATTTTTCCTCTACGTAATAGGATATGGCAGTGATACCAAACTAGGGTGGATTCAGCCTTCAGCTTTTTTATATTACATCCAAATATTTCAAATGCGGCATTCTTAAAACAAAACAGACAAAGCAGATCTATTGCATATTAATATAAGTAGAACTGAATTATTAAACGTCAAAATACTTAACTAATCCGGGTCCTAGCATGCCTGAAATTCATCTACATTAATATTATTATCTCCCAGCAAAAGACAATAATATAGTATATATAAATATATAATCTGTAACTTCATACACGGCCACAGATAACACACGCTTTTCAGCACATAAATACTCAACTCTAATAAACTAACATTGCGGAGACATTTCCGCGCTTCTCCCGAATTACATTTGAATATACATTCGCCATTTGTAGTTAGGATTATTTGCCCGAATTCTCACCGTGGCGCGGGTAAAACTTCCCGGTTGTTGTAATAAACATAGTTTCATGCACAGGTAGGGACACACGGAATCACGGGTCATTATTAAACAAAGACTGTAAACAAAAAAACACTTTTTTGTGAAAATCTTCAAAATATACCCACTATCTTGGGGTATGGACGGGGCATGTGGGATGTCTACCCACTAAAATCCCCTTATCATCCGCCCAAGACCTAAAAAGAAAGTGCTATGCTATGACTATTACCACCTTTTGGTCACAAGCGGCCTCTATTCGTGGCTCGGAGCCTCTACATTGTGAGGGCTACAGAGGAGGATTCGCCCTCTCCTATACTCGCTCAATGCCCTAATTCAAAACTTATCTAAAAGTTGGTGCATCTCATAAGAGAATCGATTGATTTTGTGTCAAATCGTACTATTGAATGACTATTTACCGCGACTTCGCATCGCATATTTGAAAAATTGCAATTATTCTTATAAATTTCATTTTAAATGAATAGGTACTACTCGTATGTAAGTAAATTCGTTGCCATTCCTAGGGAATTTGAAAATTCTTTGTATTTTTCGTAATATTATGGTCTAGGTATAATATATTCGAAATATCCGTGTGTCTCACCAGCTGTCCATATGAAATCACTGTATACCGGGCTAGGATTCCATAACTGAAAATTTAACTATTCGCAATTAGAAAATCTAAATTTTACGACTAGCATTCATTTAAATAAACATTTGGTTTTCGATCATAGTTTAAATAGTGTTCAATGTGTAACAAGGAATGTGTACGGTCATAATGTAAAGTAGGCATACTAAAATAATGTACAGAGGGCCTAATACAAGTTTTAACAGTTTACTGTAAACTAGATTTGATTTCGGTTTGGTCCATACATCTACTGGCAGCGCCCCTAGCGATAACATGGAAAAATAAAAGTGGACCGTGTTCATTACTCGTTTTCTTATTGAAACGAAACTTTGTACTGTACGAGGTTGGCAATGTATTGCATAATGGCTAGCTGGATCATGTTTTTCTAAACTGTCAAAACTCGTACTAAGCCCCCAGTATAAATATACGTACTTAGTGTATGTATGGAAAATGTAAGCCAATAAGAAAAGTCAGAATTTAATTAGTAAATAAACGTTGATTGCAAATGTATACACGTAGCACAGCTTATTGTTACAAAGAGAACATCCCCGCCGTGTTTAGCTGACACGTCTCATATTCCATTGCATTATAACCACATGAGTGGTCCTCTATCCTCATAAGGCATCTACTCAAATGTACGTAGTAACATCATATATCTACACAAACTGCGTTTAACAATCGAATAACACGAGATTCACCATCGGGCGCTAGATTTATCTCACTGATCACTAATTAGGTGGAGATTAATTAATGTTGCAAGCCAGGAGCTCTTTAATATTGCGCCTAGAGTTCATTTTAGGTGTCAGTTTTCCGGTACCAGTAGGTATAATATGTTTAAGAATCGATGATCTTGCATACAATGAAGGAAGGAACACAAGTTTGTTGAACGTAATTATTATGAGGGGAAAAGTTTAATAAATATTTAAATCTATAATACTTATACGTGATAGAGTGGCTACAGAAGGTACACTACGAAGTACGAAGTAGAAAACAGGAAAAAAAAAGATTAAGAAAAGATAAAAGTTATTCAATTTTAATTTCGTAAGGTTAATCTTGTAACTGATGTCATTATAATATATGTGAGTGGTTTTTTATCATTAGGTCTTTCGTTGTTTGCCTTTGTAACTCAAGATCAATACATCCTTTATCAAGGTCCACTGTTAGGTAAATAGACCTTTCCTGGGATTCTCCTACACGCAAGGAGTATTCATTCAATATATAAGTAGGTATTACTTGTTTTCTTTCAGAGAATTGTGTAGACACACATTAGGTTTATACTCATGATAAATAATATAATTCTATGATAAAAACCGAAGTATTTAAAAATCGATATCCTAATTTTCAGGGAATAATTGTTTTTTTTATTTACATAAAGCACATTGAACGATTTATTGTCTTTTCGATGATCCTACGTCGATACTAAAATAAACTTTTTTCAATATTTATTTAAAATCATTATAAATTGACACTAAGTTATACAGCACCAGACGCATTGTTAAAAGCTGCTTTGAGCTCAGTGTTCACTAATTAACGCAGAGATTAATTAGTGTATCGAGGCTTCTTCTCCAGCCTGTTCTTCATTTTTCTTCTCATCCGTCTTTCTTGCTAATAATTTTGTTCGCAACCTAATAAAATTTGTAAGCTATCCATTTAGGTTTACTATAATCTAGTATCAGCATATTTTTCCATGTAGGATCAGAGTTTTTAAATTTTCATACGAGTAAATTATTATACCTACAGAAGTTAAACAAAACCCAACAAGATGTAGGTATAGATTTTCATGCAATTTTTTGTTTACAGAAAATTAGATGGCCATTTACTTATTGTAAGTTTTAATGCTTTCTAGAAGAAATATCACCCATATTTCTTCTTTCAGATATAAATAAGTATCTAATAGAGATGTATGCGGGGGTTAAACCTCACGACAGGCGTAGACGAAAGCAAAACCCACTAGGCCACTAGGCTTACGAATAGGAAAAAAATATTAACAGATAACTAAAAATTTAGCTCCTTTTTTATTCTGTGAATATTTTCACGTATGAAAAGCAAAATCAGACATTCATTCGACGTTATCAAAGCAATCTGAAATCAAACATATGTGCCGGTAACATTAATTCGTAATCGCTTACGATTAAACATTAAAATCGAGGGGAAATGTTGAGCGCTGGCTGTATAGCTTAATTATCTCGCTTCATCCAGCAATTGACTCAAGCCTTGGATTACAAGCCGCGCCAGCTGTTTATCACGGGCTGAAGCGATCGGTTTTCGCATCATATCCCCAATTCACGGCCCACGTAGATAATAGAGCGCTCATTCACCTGGAAATATCCCAATATATTTTACGGAGAACGTAAATATTTTCATCCCGACAGCCTCGTGGTCGGTGCATCCAATTAATGCAGGCGAGGGCGAAATCGTGCCGCTTGTAAAAATTGTCCGTTGTTTTCGACTGAATGAAAACATATTGTTCGGTCGCCGCCGCCTCGGGCAGTGAGCTCCGTCGTGACGTAATTATAACGTTGCTATAGTCTTTTAAATGGGTTTTGTTTGCGACACTGCATGATCTTTGTGAAATTTGTTGGGAAGGATTTTAGTTGGCATTTTACAACCATTACCTAAATTTGTCTGAACTAAACTTCCGTTCGATTTTTGATTTAGTTACAGACGATCTGACTTACGATTTGTAGGTAAGTAATTATTCACCATAAACGCGTTACTGCACCTGTTATTTTGCTAAATAATAATTATAAATTATGTTAGTTTTACATAGGTATTAACGAATGTAGATACCTAAAGGAGAACAATACAAATATACCGCCTGATTATATGGATTAAATGATCAATTTTAACATTATATGTAATCCAAATCGAGTCTACAGTTCCCATATTAATCCATACCGAATCAACTTTAAATATGAACAACGCGTGGCCATATTAACAGGTAGGCCAAAACTCGGTTTATCTTTAGAGCAGTCAGTCATCCGTCTGAGCTATATTGATTGATAGGGAACACCCAAACTTATTTCGTCGATATTCATGAAGATATGCTCAAACAATATTTGCTAATCGTTCGTTTTCCCGGGCGACGGCGAGCATGTTTGTGTAGGCTGACAATATTTGCGCTAGGCGTCGCCGGCGCCGACCGTTGACGCCCCCACATAACCACTAATCATATTTTATGGTGGTCGCTTAATTCAACCGTTCGATTCGGATTAAATAGCACAAAGGAAAAATTGTGCGCACTTTTTCAATTTATTATCATAGGCTTGAAGGAGGTATCTACTAGCCTTTTCTTAAGGGAGTTTTTATTTAATAGCTCCCTTCGGTTTCTTGCGGATTTGCAATATTGAATTTACACTTGATCATAGATATATATCAAATATTATTAAGAAAATTCTGTTACAAATAAAATAAGAATATAACATTTTTTCTGGGAAAAATTTCATTTATATCTTGATTTTAATTAGTTAGTAGAAGGTATATAATTGGCTAGATATCTCGAATTGTACATAAAGATTTCTGAATTTTTTATATTGAGTATCGGAGACACTGTATTTTTTTAAAAGTAGTAAACACTTTCATGTACTTACTATTGAACTACCAATTAAAACACCTGTCACTGTGTATTAACATTGTTATCCGCTAATATTTGAAAATATTTTTATAACCTCTATAAATTCGTAACTGTCTGTTCGCGTTTGATTTGATTGCGCGGCGCACGCCACACGCGCCCCGCGACTGATAGCTTTAATATAATCCCTTGATTATTCAGCGCAGCGCAAATTTTAATATTTAATTATGTTGATATGCACAATCTTGCTCAAACTAGTTTACTCTGTAACTTATTTTAAAAAATTGGCGTCTTTAAAGTTAATTTTTTTATTTTATTTTTACTAACACCAAATAGTTCAAAGATTCTTTTCGTTCCTGCCTTTAGTCTCACCTTCACTGCTATTAACTGAGAATATGCCGCGATGCTTCACAAAGAATTTTTTATTCTTATCAGTGGACTGGAACTTTCTGTTTCTGAATATTATTCAATGCATTCCATATTTAAACATTAAAGACTACACTAACTGACCTGAATTAACGTTACTATCGACCAACATTTCTATATGCCTTTATAACTCCCATAAATTCGTAACTGTCTGGTCGCGTTTGATTTGTTCGCGCGGCGCACGTCACGCAGCGCTTGTCACGCGCCTCGCGACTGACAGCTTTAATATAGTCCCGTTGATTATCCAGCGCAGCGCAAACGACGTACGGTAATCTAGATTTAATGTCCCGTGCCTCCCCTTATGTACTCAGCACATAAGATGGTTAGGTCTCATGAATTACCAATGTTTCTGATCTATGTGACAGTTCTATACTCGTATCTGTACCATTGAAGGGTTCGAAGAAGGAAAATATACAATCTATGCGGTTGTATATACTTTGATTGACCTTTCAAATTTTTTGATTTTTAGATGAGCTAAACCAAAGGTAGCGTTTAGTCTTTGAGTATAAAAGGACATAAATAACTTCTCTAAGCTTTTAGTATATTGTGATGATCGTTAGGTATACTCGTATGTATTAACTATGATAATTAAATGTGATTGTTATTACTTACGACTATTTAGTACAGAGCCAGCTGTTAGTACTAAGAGCTCATAATGACGTTAAGTTTATAATTGTAGCAGCTACAAACAATTACCTATTGTATATATTACTTTAACTTCAAGTACGGTTTGAATAAACACAAATATAATTATATAATTATATCTGGAGGTAAAACTAAATACCAGTTGAAGCTTTTAAGCAAATTAAATGGCACTATAACACGAAAGTGTTACTTTGTTACTAAAAGCTGATAGAACGATAAACATAGAATGATGAAAAGTTGATTCCCTAAATCATTGTAGGGTTTAAAAACCAGTCAAGATGGACGACACAGGATGAATTGTAGCACGTCTGGATGCGGCCGTTATTACACGCGTGAATCTCTAAAAGTCGTTTAAAATCATTTCGAAGGCCGGCAAAACATTGTGTCAGGCAGAATAAAGCTGAATATAGCATTCTAATGAACGATATTGGTGCTCCTGAGGGATTACAAGTTAATCCTCTTGAAAGGGAACCAAGGGCGGGGGAGGCAAGGGACGTTACAGCTGGTAATAAAATTCTTGCATCATCGCCGGACGTCGGATAGTCGGTAAAACGTAAGGGTGTTTTCATATTATCCAAAAGGTTATCCTCATCTTGTAATAATACAATCAAACTTTGCAAAATGTAGTCCAAATATTAAGAAACATTAAGTTAGGACTATCATAAATTAATTTATTCGTAAAATGTTAACCTATGTCTAGCAACTCACTGGCGAACGAATTAACTAATCATTCACTCAACTCTATTTATGGAAGTGGTAGGTACTATCTACCAGGCGCGAGGGCCTTAGAACCGGAAGACTGTGGGCGATGGCCCACGTCGCCCTCGCCTTATTCCGCCTCTGCTTTCTAGGATAGCTCACTTGTAAAATTATAGACACGTATGAAAGTATTTAAAAAAGCGACTGTAGACATCGTAATACAATGCATGTTGTCTAGATAAATAATTTATTATTACTGTTCTAACGATAAACATACGCTAATTGAAATAAACTATGTTAGAACTCATATACGAGTAAATAAAGTTAGAAGTAACCTACAGCTATGCTATCACCAGCGTCAACTAACATCACAAAGTCGGGACTGCCGAATTGTTTTATTCCTATGTAGAATTTCAGGTTTTCTAGGATCCAATTCTATGTGGCATGAATACAAAGTGTAGACAGAAGTACACTTTTAGTATCCCACTTCATATTGTAGTTTAAGACCGAACTGCACTCCTATTGTTCCTTCTTGTATTTTTGTGACCCAATTCTACGAGTTCGCTGATTCAAAACGACTTGGTTATTGTTACAATTTTCATTGCCATAAAAAGAAAATAAACATGTCTTGCAGAAAGTTAAAACTATTATTGGCATAAAATGTTATTGCATTATAAATAAATTTTATTCTTTTCTTGGAAATAATATTGCGTAGCGCGCATTTCTTTATCCCGGTCACAAATAAAATGGGAAATCGATTTCAGGTAATATTGGACATATGCATAAGGTTTCAAGCAATTTGTTTTCCTTTGTACAGTCAAATACAATGTTTGAACTTTAATTATTGCTTAAGGATAGTATTGGAACATTTTTATAGTCTAGATTTAAAGGTTCTTACGAAGTAAAATAATTTATTTATTTTTAAGGCAGATTTGTTACAGTATTACTGCGGATATAAGCAAATAGAGATTTTCTCCAGAAAGTATATTATACTGACTCAATAAGATGTAAATTCATAAAAACAGGCAAGACCTAAAAACGTCTAGGAATGATAAGAAGACTCGGTGACTCCGACATACTTTGTTACACGCATCTTCTTATACACTTATATCTATTATCTTATATATTACTTGTACTTGAAACCATAAAAAGCCAGTGTAATAGTTGACACTACTAAAAGCTTTGGAGGTCGCGGGAAATAAAAAGAAAACAATATTACTGTTGTGGTTCGGGAGGCACATTAATATACATTTGGCTGGGGAGGGTGCGTCGCATTTTCATCGCAAATTGAGCTACAAAATAAATTGAGCTCTACTTATTTCTTTCATTTATTCGGCCCTCATATTGTGAATTTTGAGTTCGCAAAACCATTCGTTCACGTTTAGTGATGCGCTCTCGGAATAATTTGATTGAACGAAAATAATTGCGGTTATGAATTTCTTTGTGCTCATAATTTTGTCCTTGACTATTAATGAAATGAAACAAATAATACGCGGATAATTAGTATAATTAAAATTTTTCTGTACCAAATAAAGTAGGTATATAATATTATCGATACTTGATGAATAAGCGGTTAATATTTTATAGGCAGATACTTTTCCTACTCATTTACCTTGATTAACAGACCAGCTGTTTGAACGGACTTTATGATTAAAGTTTGAACTTTGTACTAAATTTATGTAGAAGAGATTCTCAAGTCGAAATGCCCGAAAAAGTGAAAAAAAAATGAAATTAATGAAAAAAAATTAATAAAAAAATGAAATAACCAATCGCTGATGTCAATAAGTAATTTATGCATTATTTAATATTAAATAATACATAACAACGAATATGTTATGTTCTGTTATCCGTAGAACAACATGTTTATTCGCCAGATTACACCCAGTAATTAACTTAAATAAAAAATACACAGAATGTAACAGATAAAACATTTTAAAAGGAGCACGTGAGCTTTTGTTTAATCTTTCCATTATTTTGTCTGCCGTCGTAGCCGTCACAATTAGCCGGTTAATTACTCTTAATACCAGTGTTTCGCCAGACGCGCAAACAGAGACCGTTAATTGTAATGAAGGCAACCAATTCTCCAGCATGAACCGAAAGCCTCTCTCATTTCGGCTAGAGCAGAGGGCGTAGCAATACGCCAGTCAGTTTGCCAAAAACAAGCTCAATAACGGGCTCGCAAACAGTACAAATGATGCGTTAGTGACAAAACAACCCTCAACCTTCCCTTTCTACGCCCGAACACAAAACAAGGATGGCGCTCGACGAACACAACGGGAAACAAGACAGGTTATTATCTCCCAAAGACGCCGCCTCTGATATTTTCCACACGTTCACGGTTATTCACAGGAGACTAGAAGCGAAAATTAGTTACTGGAGATTTCTTGTTTTTGTCTGAATGCATTGCGTGATTTTCTTTGTTAGGGAATAACAAACGTTACCTTTGAAATTGAACGACGCGTTCTGAATATCAAGGAGGCGGCATAAGAGCGTTGGCGACAGTTCATTCTAGTGTTTGGTTAGTCGGAGAGGTTTTGGGAAAAGGTCACTTTATTAAAGTTTTAGCACTCAACATTTTTGCAGCAGAACAAATATGCATGGAGCTAAAAACGTAAAAATGTGACAAAGTCGAGTTAGCAACACTGTGTACACGGAATAGACTGTAATGCTATCCTCAGTCACATATTTTGGTGCGACCGTTGTTCGCGCGTTGCCGCTTTGTATTCTTTTGGTTAATTTTTTGCTGGATTAATTTGTCTGCGTATTCAAATTGCAAATTGTGGGATAAAAGGATGACCTTTTTACATTTTTGCACGGATTCTCCATTTCGCGAACGTATATTTTGAAAGCAATGTAAGACACTTCGAATAACGGCGATCATTTAATTTTGGAGAATATTGCGAATAGTGTAATAACAATATACATAGTTTAAATGTATAAAAAAACATCTTCACAAACCTTAACCTTCCTCCTACATATTTACCATCCTGATTCCTGAAACCGATAACGTTTTTACGACAGCCCCTCAGACTTAGGTAGGTACTACTTAGACCTGTACTAAGCAATAATTATGGATCAGAGAGCCCATTATAACTAGTACAAGATCTTACCTTACTTAGGCCACAGCTTTGAACTTATTCTACAATGACGCAAACTGGTTTAAACCAAGCATTGTTCATTAGTTATTCCTAAAAATGTTCGATTTCTATCCTCAATTACCTCCTTAAAACTTAAAACTTATTCGCCATCACTTGGCAACTTGTTAACAAAGCAATTACACGGCCGAGGTCCAAAGCGACTAGGAGATTGTTAACAGCATTAAATCTATAGGTCTGCATAAACCTAGCAAATTTACAGATCAGGTCATCAATTGGTCACTGTCGCGTATTCAAGAGTTTATAAGTGGAGTAATATCAGTGCCATCAAAAACTTTGAACTGATTTGCAGTTCCCCTTAACTGTTAAATATAAGAGATATTCAAATTCGCTTAACGCACGGTTTCTATTTGATCCAAAAAATATCATCATGGAAAAGTTTAAAGAAAGCTAGAGATAAAATGGCAGACACTCCAACTTTACTGCTGCAGAGATTATTTTGTTATGGAAGTGAAACCTGAACTCTCGCAGTATCAAGATGGGGTTGAACACAAAGCAACACGTGGAAGGTTGATAGAGGGTGACATTTTCTTAAGTTACGGCATTTTCTTGCCGATTCAATATCCTTTTTCTATTTTGTTCGAGAGCATATCGTGTCCCCTACTCCATGCCGAGGTTTCAGTTATCTTTGCTCACTCTGAGAATAGTTGATACACTTGATACTTGGTAGATATATTTATTAACATCTTTGTTCCTACCAGTAAGTTCCAAGAATGTTTGCATTCGGATCGTTCATCCAGTGTAAACGACTGTACCTTATGATGAATAAATTTTTTTGTCTTTGACTTTGACTTTGAAATGTGGTGATATCTACAATATATGATATGTCAGCATTTAATATACATGGTGACAGTAAGCATTGGTTTATACTTGATAGAACTGGTATAGTTGGCCTGGAGAGGTACCGTCGCCGCTCTGATAACTCGCTGTGAAGTCTTGTGACAAGTTCTTGTATTTTGATTGGAGAAATTCAGATGGCGAAGACATTTTACTCTAGGCAACGAAATCAGTCATCCTAAGTAACAATGCTGGATGCTGATCGAACTTCTCTCTTATATGAGGTTGGTCATGGGTATTCGTGGGTTTACAATTATAACCAGCATCAGACGGCCTACATACTCGTTTGCTACTCATTTACGATAGAAAAGTAGTTTCAAAAGCATATTACTTCTGTCTTCCTTTGATTCTATTTACACTTAAGGCATATCATGTCATCTATTTTACGTAAATGCTGATTAATATGTTATTTTATCTATAAAATTGCTTCTAAGCAAATGTCAGAGCTATGGCGAGACCGCAATTCCACATCGAGACAAAACCTTGGTGCATCCGTAGATGTACATCTAACTTTAAAGCTATTTAAAAAACCCATTTACTTATTCTTATGTTGCAATCAAATTTGTTGAAGAGGGTCGGATCCGCCATAAGCGCGCAATTTCGGTGAGGCGTCCGTGGTAGGTGACACGTGCCTCCCTTGTATTTTCCTGTACATTTTTTCCCCTCTCTATGAAGAAGTCATAAATCACGTGAATGTAAATCTGTAGCATCCAGCAACGGATGAGTGACGCGCCATTATCGGGCCGCCGCCGCATCGGCCTAAACTTGCCCAAACTTTTATATTCCACCGATACTTTTAATGTTCTCCAGCTTACAGTTTTGTTATTTTACGGTCTTTCGCTAAAGGACTCCAACAAAGTGCTTATCCTAAATAGCTGTAGCCGACGACTGTTACTAAAGTTT
>DWQL01000644.1:0-14075 GCA_018231265.1 Noctuana haematospila | reverse complement strand
ATTAATATAGATAATTTAAAAAATATGATTAAATTAAAATTCATGTATCTATCTGTAATACATATCAAACATTTTGTTTCAGCCTAATTTAAGATTTGACAGTACATTAAAATTTGTTTATTATATTTAAATTACAAACTACAGTGTTACTACATGTAAAATAGTCTATAGACCTTATATACTTTTAATTAGTTACATACTGTAATTTTTTTTGGTTGTATAATTTGTTTAGTTTTGTCATCTGTTGAATCCATAACTTATTATTATCCAATTTGGTATTAGAAACTTTGTAACTGCTTAAACTCTGTTATGTACTTCTACAATTTTTTGATAGAATAACATGTCATGCTAAAGGTTTTCAGTTTTTGTTTGAAATGGTTCAAAATATTTTTAGTTTAAGTACATACAATAGCTTATGGTACATCACATGTCATGTTATTCCTATTGAAATTAATAGATTTAAATCTCTGATTGGCTTAGGGATTGCTCTTTACTGTTTTACAGGACCACAGAAATACACAAAATTATTATAAATTAAATTGTTCTTATTTCTGAACCCAAACCGTTTTTTGTGTCCAGTTTCATAATTATATGAAAAAATGTTAGTGTTTGTTTAATTAAATTTTTCTTTTATAGCATTTAATTTTTGAATGTTACGAACATATTTTTCTACATTTGGCTCTCTTGTAAGCTAGCTTTTATCATAAACAAATTGGTGATGCCATAAAACTAGAATAAATTGTTACTGGAGTTTAAACTTCCAAGGGCATGGAAATTTATAACCATCGCCTTATTGTTTATAATCACATACTAGGTATGCAATTCTATGGTCATATTTACAAAGTATGACCATAAAAAATGGGGTTTAAAAATGAAACAGCCAAATATGACTGAAAAATAACTTTATTCAAATAATTATACTTGTCACAATATGCAGAATTGTCCTGCATTTTAAAAACAGATGTAAGGTGTAAATGGGTACCTAATGGAATTGTCTTAAATTTTAATAGTGATAAATTCTTACTTATCATAAAAACACCAAGTCACTAGGTCTCTAGAAGCATATCGTTATGATGATGTTCACATAATGCTCAACTGGTTTAGCAGTTAACTAAATAATGTAAGAGCCAAAAAATGTCAAGTGTTTGATGAGATGACTTAAAACATAAAAGTTATAATAGATTGCTTTTATATAAAGATAAGGAAATATTCAATTGAACTCTTAAAAGTAAAAATTAAACCAATGTTTTTATCATTAATCACCATGAACATTAAGTTGCCTAATCCTTGGCAGGCACTTCGATAACTCGGGGCTTGTCAATGATACGAGCGGTACGGTTACCCTTTTCAACAATACCAATGATCCAAGCCTGATAGCCTTCCTGCTTTTCAATATCCTTACAGTAAGCAGCTGCTTGCTCTCGAGGCAAACAGATGAGGAGACCTCCTGAAGTTTCAGGTGCATGACCTTGCAACAATTGGAACATGTTGCCGCAAGCCTTAGCCACAGCCGCCATCTTAGCAATCACAGGTAAATTATGGATAACAAATGAGACTTCATTCTTCTGATGAGAGGCCAAGTTTTGCGCATGTCCAAGTAAACCAAAGCCAGTTACATCTGTGGAACCGTGGGCATTGTATTTATGCATCAATCTTGCAGCAATACGGTTAAGTCTACTCATGGAGTCCATCGCACGATGGTATGCTTTGCGTACATCTTCTTCAGACACAACTAATTTGATTCTATTCCAGCGTTCAGGTTGGTCGAGCCATTGGTGTGCGTTAACAGCGACTTGAGTGCCAAGTGGCTTTGTTAACACAAGTACATCGCCCATTACAGCGTTATCGGGCACAATATATTCGTTAGGCTGGCAAATGGTAGTGGCTACCCCCCCAATAGTGCACCACGGGTTAATAACTGTCTGCCCACCAGTAACTGACGTACCCGCTTCTAGGGCGGAGTCCTTGAACCCTCTCATGATGAGGGGTATTACTACATCACGCTCTTTCTCGGTCATTTTAGTCGATACGCCGAGCAGCATTAACATATTGTCACATTCTGTCACTCCCATAGCGTACAAGTCGCTTAAAACGTTCGCACAGGCTATCTTTCCCATCATATAAGGGTCGTCTACGAGAGGGTAGAAAAAGTCAGTCGTTTGCACCAAACAAAGCCCCCCGTGCCTGAGCGGCGTCACCGAACAATCCAAGCCGATCCCGATCCGCGGGATCGCCACATGCATGAATTGATCCTGCTCCTGCTGCGAATAGTCTTGTTGCAATGATTCCACGAGCTTAACGAGTACATCTTGGGGTACTTTACAACTTCTCCCTTTTAAATCGGCGAATCTTGTCAGACGAAAACTTGCTTCCAAGTCGTGTGCCACTGGGTCGAATGGCCGACGCAAAGCCAGGGCATTAGGGTTACCGGACATTTCTAATTGCGCTGCAGCTAAACTGTCTTGCGCTACGCTTGACTGATACGACATATTACGTAAAATCAAAACAATAATAAAGTTTGGTTTGAAGTAAGTTTGATAAAAATGCCGAAACTCGACACGCCGCCAAGTGACGCTTGCAAAATGGCGTCTCTTTTACGGGGAGACATTAGTTTGGAAATAATTTTTTATACTGACGTTTCTTATTGGTCACTAAGGCATATAAACATTCAATTCTCTAACGTCATTGGTTGCTTTGTCAAGTGCTCGACTTTTTTGCGCATTGAAAACATGCCTATGCTTACATTTCATATACGTTTCGTTTCAGGCAAATTTATTTTTTACTGGCGGTGAGATTAATTTCGTTAAATGCCCTAAATATTCAACATAGATTGTTGTTGATATTTTTTTTTATAAATAATATGGAATATCAATTTTATATATAATACAAAAAGGCAAAAATATATTTATTATAATTTTTGGGTAAATCTCCATACTAAAAAATACTTCGGGAAAATCAGAGCGAGTCTGAGTTCTAGATTCTAGATCGATTGATCAACAGCTGACTTTATTTTAACTTTAAGCAAATTAAGTCAAATTGCAAGTTAAGAACTTTATTTGAATAAACTAATATAAGGACTCCGCTAGTGTGTTGCAAGACAGTCACCATAGACAAATACTTCATTAAGCATCTATATTTTACACCTTATTATATTATTTATTTTCTGTGTATTATAATAGACATTGACATTATAGTGCACTCTGTGCACTGCATAATTTTTAAATATTTTTAAGGCGGTTGATTGATGTGGTTATTTTCTAGTTTTTCTTCAATTTAAATCTTTGTTTGTATTTCTAATTCTCATTTCGTTCTATTCTATGAAGTTTTAGTTGATCTCATTAATTCTTGGTTTAATGTAATAACATAACTGTAATGCCATTGTTTGAATGTTGAAATGGCTTTAGATGGATGGAAGAAAATAGAGAATGAAGCCGGTTATCCCTGTTATGTGGAGTGAGTTTAGGAACTTTCACCTCTACGAGTAGTTATCACACTTCACCTACTTTTACAGTGTTTTCTACATTTTAGAGAAGCTACTGGGAGACAGGAGTATGATCACCCTCAATTTCGAAGTATAATAGAGTCCTTAAAAGAATACGATGGAGTGAAATACAGTGCTTACCGAATAGCTTTTAAGTTATTTGCATTGCAAAGCAAACTTCAAGGTAAGCACAAAACTTCTTTAGTTAAAATGAGCTATGTAATAACGAAAAGAAACAAAATGTATGTAAACTTCATCTAATTTTATTTGTTTTAATTTTTAAGCATTACTTAAGTAATTTTAATAATGCTCTTTGCTAGTGCCCTCGTAATATAGTACCTCCTGCCTCCTAAGCGCACTTCCTTTAATATCCCAAGACTGACGAAGACAATATTACATCAAAATTAACAAGTTTAGTTGTATTTGACAACTGCATGTATAATCTGCTTTTAGTACCACCACTTAGGATCAGTTCAGGAGTGTTTGCTCGCCACCAGCTCAGTCTATCAGAAAGCAGCTTGTCATTAGACACAACAGAGTTGGAAGCAGTGCTTGCTGATATATACTTTGCTGCCGAAAAGGAAGGGCTGTTTGATGGTGACGTCGACTTAGCAGTTGATTTGATGATTAATCTGTTGCTTAATGTCTATGATGAGTAAGTTTTTTTTTATATATTTGCACTTCACATGGGCAAGTGCAAATTGGGCCGGCTCTAAATGTATTTTTGTTATGTTAACCTGTATTATTCTAACCTGTAACCTGTAATGTTTTATTCTATTAATAATGTGATCATAGAGAAAATAAAAAAAAAGACAACAACTTAAACAAATACTTTTTCTAAAACAAATACCTATAGCATGTCTGTGACACTCCTTGGCAACCACCATATCATTCATTCTTCTCAAAATACCCTTCCCCCGCTTTGATGTAGGCCTTCATTTCAAAGCAACAGTGCTTTTACAGTGCATCTTTACTTATGCTTTGTTAGGACAAATCATAGACTAAATAAAGGTATTTAGTCTGTGATTGTAAATGATATTATCTTAATTGTTAAAATACTTTTTAGGGAAAGAAAATTGCCAGTGAGAGTGCTAGCAGCTAAATCACTTCTCATCTTGCTTAGTGACGAGTCAGTCACTGATAAATGGTTAGCTTTAGCCAACTGTTGCGCTGACCACAACGGCTGTGTGTCCCCAAAGCGTTTGACTGCCCTGTTGGTACATGTTGCAGCACTGCCAAAGTATCTTGGAAGCTCAATGGATCAGTTACAGGCTGATGTTGATTCCTGTTTTGACAAGGTGAATACATTTATACAGACCTGAAATTCTTTTTAAGGTTCTCTGCTGGACACTGGTCCCTCCCTTTAATAAGTAAAGGCTTACGATACTCTAAAAGGGCTTCCAAATACATTTAGTAACTGTAACTTTTGATAACAGCCTGAGACTTGCACCTCTACATACATTTTTTTAAAGTAGTGCTATAAAATATGTATGGAAACCTAAAAAAACACAAATATGCATCATAACGTCGAGTATCTAGATTGAGCAATCACTTATAAATTATCATAATAATATTTTGTCAGTAAAAATATCTAAAATTTTCTATAGAGTTACCAAGCTTAAATTTTAACTAAATAATTGTTTCTCAAAAGTATCGCAGTTGACTAGATCTATACTATTAATTGTGATTGGTAATTTCTGCTGAAGAGCGCGGGTATGCTTGGAGTGAGCGCACGGAGTGTCGCTGAGTGGGGTGCGACCCGCTGTGGTGGCGCGCAGTGGCTGCCCGCCGCCGCACGCATTACAGCTAGTCGAGCGCGACTCACTGATGAAAATGTATGCAGTCAATGCTCGCAACAGCTTGTTAAGGTGAGACTTGAATCATAATAATATTATGTTATTGTTATATACATCTGTTATATACAACTGCTATTTACACTTTATGAACATGTTATTTCATTGTTTTAGGTTCTGAAATTCAAATGCTCAAAGTGTAACAATGTTTATTTCTGTGAAAACTGTTATTTATACGACAAAGATCTGATCACAGTCAGTGGCCATAAGAAAAGCCATTTGGTTCATGAGATTATTGATGGTGAGGTGAGTACAATGCTGTCATTTATAATTTACTAGCTGGTGCCCGCGACGTCTGCGCAGGATTAGTATTTCGAGCAATTCACACAATTTCTTTGTAAATTGTAGCCGATGTGTTATTTGTAATTGAAAATATTCATTAAAATTCATTAAGTAGTTTTTATGTGAAAGAGTAACAAACATCAGTCCATACAAACATCCACATTTATAATATTGTAGCAGGATTATACATAATATAGTAAACTAGAGGACCTAGTAACTAATCTATCCGAGATGAATATTAATGTCTATGGGTTGTAGTGACCACTTAATACAAGATGGCCTATGCTTGTTATTTATTTCCTATATAAATAATTTACATGAAGGTCTAGCCAAAAATGTATGGGATTATCGTAATAGTTAAACAATAAAATTTATGGCTATCCGTGTATATATTATGTGCGTTGCCTAGGCCATCTGTTATGAGTGTAAACAAGATCTAACAAAAAAATATATTTTCAGGCAAAATCATCAGAATGCCTAAGTTTCATGAAAGGTGTGAAGCGGTTTTTCTTTTGTACTAAGACCAAAAAGAAGAAGACATGCAAAAAGGGGACCAAAGTCAGTAACAATAAGGTTGAAAATCATGGCTCGGCAAGGAGGAGGAAGGACGGCAGACCCGCCATTTACACGTCCACTGTCGGCAAAGCTTCAGGGAATGGTGCAAATAATCCAGCAATCACTTTGCAGGACATCATTCAACAACTCGAGACACAGAATAAGTAAGGTCATTGTAATCATGTATGTGAACTGTATAAGATTTTTGACTTATGAAATTCAAGACTTCTGTGAATCGACGACCCATGTGATGTAGTGGTTACCATGCCAGTTCCCGATTTGAATGGTCCTGGGTTCGAGTCCTGTTGGGGCAATCAGTGTTGAATTAATTTTCTTTTCTCCGTTTATGTGTTTGTGTAATTTTTTTGTATTTATCTATATATACGACAGGAAATTTTATAGTGTTTATATATCCTAGTGCTTTCGTGTTATTTATTTATTTAATCGCCATGAAATCAATATTGCATTTCATATAGAATTGCTGGCCTTGAAGGAGAGCTCCGGGAATGCCTCACTTAACACATCATTATAGAGTACATCATCACTATATTATACATACTTTTGATTTTCGAGCACTGCAAGAGTTGTCTTCTCAACTGAAAAATGCAACAAAATCAGATGACGAACTGAAAATCAAAGTGGACACACATTACAATCAAATATCGGCACAAATAAACAGACTTAAAATATTGAAGGTAACCTTAATTGCTTAGTAGTAACTCACCTTTTATAAGAACCTAGTCTTAACTCAGCTTTTATAATAACCTATTATTGTAACTGTATTTAATTGTTTTGTATGATCTTTTGTAGGACAACTTATCTTTAAGTACAGCAAATCTTCCGACTGAGGGCGCGAAATCAGACAAAAATGACCGACCACAGGCCTTTGACCTCTTCAGTCCAATACCAGTAGCCGACGACAAGCAACCTAAAATGACAGAGGAATTAAAAAGCCAACCCAGGGTACTGAGTATGGACTCTGGAAACTTCTCTGTGGTGTCCAAGCAAGTGGAAAGCCAGAACTTGCTGACTGTGTCTGGTGATGCGTTGAAGCCTGTAGTGGTGCACGCCACCTCGGATAGCATATCTACTGTCTCTATGAATGATATTAGCAGTTGGTACAATGGTATGTTTTATGTGTTGCGGATATGATTGTAGATAAAAAAATTAACTTATTAAGATTTAATTTTTTGACAATCCACATCTCCATGATTAGTCTATGGTTCTGATTAAAATGAGTGCAAAGGATGTTTTGAAACCTTTGCATATCTTGTTTTTCTTATATATCAATGGTTATAAAACAGTTATGATATATAAATAATAATATATTATATTTACTTATTTACAACTTCTTGGTTAAAAAGAATATATGATTCACAAATTATCCATCACTCAAGATTGACTCGGAGAGAATGTCATTTGGCATTAAGTTTAACCTAAGATTAAGGTGAGACATAAAAAAAATCTTTCAGAAACGGAATCCCTGCCACCGGATAAGAGGCCCCTCCATCGACAGCCCCATGACCCTCTCCCAACAGCGAGCGAGGCGGACTGCGCGTCACAGAGCATCTCGGCGACAGAGCAACGCTTCGCGGCCGACATCCGCTCCGTGGCGAGCAGCAACGACAAGATGAAGGAGCTGAACGCTGATCTGGACACTGTGTTGGACCGCTTGCAGCAGATTCTCACACATAACTTTACTGTAGATGGTAAGGTTTTTATCATATTGTGTTGCAAGTTGAATACTGGCTTGATTCATATGCCATATATGCATGTATTATTTTTGTTATATTTCTTTATGATAGCATACGTCGTTATTAAAAAAAATCGTCGTTATAAATCAGCTCCAAAAGTTGATATTCATGTTGAAAACAGACATCATAATTTATGTTAACCACGAAATTGCTATAAGATCCTGCGGATGTTTCTTGTTCCTTACTTCTTCCCTCCTTGTTTCTTGTTACTTTCTTCATCCAATATTGATTTCGTTTGCTTAACAAATAAGAAAAAATGTTATAAAAACCACAAATAGTACATTAATTTTAATCAAAGGTTGCCTGCAACCCTATTTATGGCCCACTGCTGGGCATGGGTCTCTCCACAATCGGAGAAGGAGGCCTGGAGCATATTCAATGCTGTTCCAATGCAAATAGATGGTGTTTAATGGTATATGTTTTAATTATTTCAGAGTCCTGTTTCGATAATACTCAACTGCGAGAGACAGCAAACGAGATGGAAGGTCTCCTCGGCACTCTCATCCGCGGCGTTGAACAGAGAGCCACCCTCAATGCTACTAAAGGATGTGTGTAACAAACATACGAATAATTAACAAACATACAGAGATTGAGGTATTTATAATTATGTTGATTCTAACAAACATTCTAACAAATAGCGGTCAGTGGTCCTGACCGCTATTTGTTAGAATGTTGATGTGGAAATGTGTACAAAAGCCTGCATTGGTTTGCGTGGGATTGATTCACTGCACAAGAACAAGACAAGTTTTTCTAGTATCTAGTGTATAAGGGGTGACTGATAAATATTCCTTCCCAGGATCATAATCCAGTGAGAGTGAGTTGAGCTCATCTCTGTTTGCCTTTATATAACCGCCTGTATATTTGATTGTTTATTTGTGTGTAGGAGCAATAATCCATAAGGCAAGGCTTGTCAAAAGATTAACTAAATGGTATGATAAGTTAACAGCTTTGTCAAATCAATTTGTGCTTATGAAAGCGTAATAATTTCAGTACACGTGATAAATAATTATCTTCAGGAGTTTTGAGTAAAAAAGAAATTTTTTAGTTTGCCATGAGTTTATTTTTGACAAAATTGTTTTACCAGGTAAGTTTAAAAATGATTATTAATTTATTATATTCTATAGCGATTTCCATGTTTTCGAAACTTACTTTTCATTCACATATGAAAATGAAGTGCCCAACATTCTAGGTTGATTTAGGTAGTTAAAGACAAAATTTTACTTTTTATAGAAATAAAAATTAAGGTAGGGATATAATATATTTTAGCGTTTTTTTTTATAAATTTTTAGGTTGTGACTGATACATTTTTTAACATTCCAACTATAGGTACGGGAATAAATGTTTTTTTGTATGTTTGTATGTTTTGTATTATAATTTTTTTAAATTATTAGTGGAGTAAGTACAAAAAGCTCACTATTGTTACAAACTAGATAGTTCGTATATTATTGAGTAAAAAATAACTCCGTCCGTTTTTACACGTAAAATTATTAATATTCTTTTGTACTCATGTCCCACTGTGGACTATAAACCAGTTTTTTTTATAAAAAAGTTTTTCTCCGCTAGAATGTAAATGAAACTTTGTAGACTAATTTATAGGAATAAGTGGTTTCGTTTGTTAATGTTCTTTTGCAACTGCTTTTTTTCAAAGATCTAATCTTAGACAATAATATAATAATCTCGATTGGACGAAGAAGTGACATTAACAATGTTCTAAGCAAAGTTAATTAGCTGGTATGATTTCTAAGTCGTGCTACTTAATTAATTCCTATTTAAGAGTATATAAATATTAATTTTATTATGTTCTAAGGTGCTCAACCTGTAAGTATATAATATAAAGACTTATTCCAGATCTGATTATAAGTAACAAAAAAAAACAATGTTTAGAAAAGTAACATGCCATATATTTTATAAAAATTTACAGTATTGCAGTGTATATTAAATTAAAATACAATATAAATAGAAAAGTGACGTATCTCTTACTGTTAATTACGTATAGTCAATAAATTGCTTTATTTCATTTGTGCGTGCTATATTTATATAAAAGTTTGTTTGTTAACAAAATATAATGTACAATAAAATAGCGCAATCTACTTCAATACTCGAGGGTTAAGCGTATATCTTGATATTATGTTCTATAATTTTATAAGGTCAACTTCACTAATAAACTGGATACACAATCAACCACAAAAAAATATCCACACCCAATGAGCGCCCATTTGATTGAGTGCGCTTTTAAAGTCTCGATCGACCGTAAATATGTCTCAGTGCTCGTTCAGAATTGCAAAAAACATTCTTCTAGTGTAAAATACATAAATGTGTTTTTAAAAATAAGTCTAATTGTAGTCACAGTCATAAATCATGTCAATTGTTTCTTCCAACCTTAACCAATGCGTATACGGTAGAAATTGCATAATTATCTTTATTTTAACAAGTATACATAAACATATTATTATATATGTTGCGACGTTTAGGACAATTTCAATGAATTTTTGGTTCGGATTGTGTATCTACATAGTTTTAGTGATAATTTATTAGTCTATAAGAATTAGAATTGGATCGGACTGGTCAATATTATATTATTCTCCTTGATTTAATATATTTAATAATTATCGTATTATTCTCGATTACTTTTTTCATTTATCCCAATATTTCTTATATATCCTTCTAATGACCATTCAGTACCAACTCTGCACCCGATTTTTGCCTGGAAGTGGTTGTGTCTGTGCCTTAAATGTAAATTTTATTATAAAATTAAATCTAATTAAACAAAGCAATTTAATTGCTTTGGCACAACCTCTAGTACTTAATATACAGATGGGTAGAATAAAATGTCAATTTGATGAGACGACATGAATTTAAAAAGTTTAACTGTCAATTTTACTATTTCTCAGCAGATCACTGACATAATTAGTAGTACTCTTAAGAGATAATATTATATTCTTTCATGAATTCTTATTTCATTGGGCGATAACGTTAATAAAACGTTAATAACATGTGCCATGAAATTTTATGACGTTTTGAATTAAAATATATGTTGGAATTAATGAAATTCATGCAATATGTCATGGTATTAGGTATTTAGTTATAACATGCATAATTTTAAACAATGTTTACGAGATTCGGTTTTTAAATATAAATAAATTTTATTGCAACAATAAATGGAACTAAAAAATAACGGATGGTTTTTATTAACTTATGGACTATACTATTTATATTTTTATCTACATTTGGATATAACTCTTCATATAAAATTGATACACTTAAAACTAGGTATGTAAAAAAAATATTCGAAATAATTGTGTATAAGTTTTAACGGCAGATTTACATTTTGTCTGATCTGTCGGGACTTGTGCGAGTCAAAAGGCCTATATAAACGTCATTACCAATATAAAAGTCTTCAATGTCTTCTCCATACTGAATTAGCCAATTATATTCTGACGCGTTAGGAATCACGACACGACACCACTATTCTAATGTTTTAAACGATTTTATTTTTTTGTTATACATAATAATATGAAAAGTATATTACACTGGAAACTACTTGTAATTAATGTTTACAAGCGAAAAATTTAAATAATTCACTATTTTTCACTTTGCATAAGAAATACGATTTATTATTAATAATGTTGAGCAAGATTCTTTAAATTTGCAGAGATTCTGACTTGTCAACTTGAAAAGTCCTGGTGAAAATTTATTTACCCAAAGAAGGCAATTCGAATGCTAATAGAATAGATTTATCCAATTTATTTATTTGTGGCGTCAGTCGAACCTGTTGCTCCTATAATTATTTTTTATAACTTTTTTGGAACACTCGTTTTTAACAGTAACGTGTTCATTAGTTATCTACATTGCTCCAAAGCTAAATTATATAAAAATCTCCAAATTTTCTAAGCACCTCTTCAATTGTTAATGAATTTAGAGTACATAATGGTAAAATATTCCCCCCTCGGTCTAACGCCCACTATACCGTACAAAGGTATTTCTTTTTTATAAAGTTGCACCATATAATAACCATATCTCTGTCTCGGTATTAGAGTTCAATTTCGCGTGCAACTTCCGCTTGATGCCGTTGAGGTAGCTGCAGTGCGTCGCCGTTGACAGTGCATTGACCCTTATTAATTTGTTAAAAGTTTCTTCATAGTAAAAGGTCTTTCTGGCTCAGTATTAGAGTTCATTTTACCATGCTTTAGTTTCTTTTACTGCTGTTGATTAGGTACTTGCAGCAGTGCGTCAGTAAATGCTTCTCCTTCTCACTGGAACCGTTTTGGTGTATCGCGGTAGGCCCGCCGCGTTCTCGTGTGTATATGTCCAGTCCATATTGACCTGGAACGAAAGTGGTAGAACATTAGTAATGGAGCGCTTTAGTAATTTGGTTCAGTCAAAACTAGTCAAAAGTTCTTCCATCTGGTTCAATGTGTCAAATTAATTTACCTAATATATGATCAAAACGAGAAAAATGAATTAGTTTATATTTTATTAGGTTCTATAGGTACTTTTTTTTAAATTGTCTCAATATATGTATTTTGGTCCTTTGAGCCGGAGCCTTTTCAAACAATCGTACACAAACATGTGTATTGATAATTTAGTGTACCCAAAAGTAGATATTCTTACCTTCTTCTGGGAATGTGATGTAGAATGAGACAATGTCGTCCACGACGTTTTGCTGCACGTACTTCGAGAGACGTTTCTCGTCGACGCCGTTCTTGTGCAGCGTGGCCATGAAGTCCGCCAGCGGCCGCGACATGCGGAACTGTATCTCTAGCTCGCGACCAGCGAACACTAATGCCTCCTGAACGAAACGGATTGAAAGATTAAAACTATACGAGAAGACCATATCAAGAGTTTATTGCTGTCCCACTATGGATATTTCAGAAATAAGGAGGCTCTTTAAGGGCTATTTTAAAATAAGCTAATCAAGCTTGGGTTGGTTGCTAACATTACACATCTTTCATGAAAGTAATGAAATGATTTTGGGCACTTTTTACGACGATGATTTCCATTTCGTAACCTCAAAATTATACGCTCTAGCTACGAAGTTTTATTCAAATTTACCTGATGAGTAATAGGTACGAGGCCGAACAGTCGTGTTGCTTTAGTGGGTCCCCACTCGCCGCTGGCGCAGTCTGGTAGAGGGACCATCACTGTTTGAAGCTCCGCGCAACAGATCTGTAAACATTGAAAAGTAAAGTAACGTAAAGTAAGTAACCAATGAACTAATGATGCAAATATACTAATGAACAGGAATGGGCGTACGTTGCCATAGGGCATTCGGGGAATACTCTATTTTAGGGCAGTTAAGGGGAGCCTCAAACTTGGGCACTTCCATGATGTTAGATCAATGTCCTCGTGATCAAAAAGCGTCGGAAAGGTTATCAGTAATTTAGTAATGTAGGGGTCTATTGCTATAATACACTTGGGTTGAGGCCCAGTGTGGAGCATACCTTAAATTTGCAGACGCTCTTGAACTTCATGGGTTCCCCAGTGAGGTATTCCCTCGGCGTAACTGCGTTCGCGAAGATGTCGAGCAGGAAGCCGCCGCTGCAGGGTGCGTGCACGCGGAACGACACCACGTTGCCGACTACCGACTGAAACAACAAATTAAAGAAGAATGTCGCATAATGTATGGGACCGTGTACCAAAAACTAAAGTGGATTTAATGATTGGAATAATAATAATTTTTTTTTGTATTTAAAAAAATATTTTTTGCATTTATTCGCCGGATTCTGTAGATAAGAAGGAACATTTCTTGGAGTATTATTGTGTGAGTTAGTAAACTTTGTTCATATGGTAGGTTATATACTTACTTGCATAACGAATCTCTTGAGGCTGACGCCATCGAAGCCGTCGCCATCAGTGTCATAGAACTTGAGGTTGTAGTGGAAGATAAGCGAGCTCTGCATGTGTGCCGGCATGGCTATGCGCATAGTCGCCGCACCTGGAATACAATAAAAGTAAAATATTTAATTTGGAAATAATCATCATTTACCATAGAGTAGGGATGCCCAAGAGGACCGCGGTATACCGGTCGGCCGCAAAAACGATTTAGATTAACATAGTTTTTCTTAGTATATTTGAACAAAACAATGGGTCAGCTAGTTAAAAAAAATCTTACCAGTGGAGTCAGTATACATAACGGCCTTGGTATTAGGA
>DWQL01000643.1:0-14076 GCA_018231265.1 Noctuana haematospila | reverse complement strand
TGACCACTTAACATCAGGGTGTATGCTCGTTTTGATGTATTCAACTACTTATAATTTAATTTTTCCTTGTTTTTTATACAAATATACTTAGATACCATAATAGTACTTATTGCAGAATAACTAACGTAAACAAAGATTTTATATTTATATTGGAGGACAACTCAATTAAACTTGCTAATGCTTTTAATTAATTTTATACTAAGTAACTACGAAATTCGAAAGACATTAAATGTGAAAGTGAAATACTGTATCAGTTAACTCTTGGTAAGCGAAAGTATCTACTCTATCGGAGGAAAAGCACATTACCGATGGATTTCTAATTCATACAGTAGAATAAAATGAATAAGTAACATCTATCTTATGATTTATAAACTAATTTATGTACGAAAATAATATATACAGAAGGTATCTAACGCTATCGCTCTACTATTAGAATCAGAATGAAATGAAAGCGGAATTTTAACAATTCTGTATTGTTAAATTAATTTAATTTTGCTTACCATGAAACGATTTTAAGGAAAATTGTTAATAGTTTATTTCTGTGTTAATCGTTTTCAGTTTCAAATTGCGAGGAGCCTCGAGGTTGGTTCTGGAAATTAAATAAGCCATTAGCGCTTCAACTGGTAGTGGTCGTTCAGTGGAATTTTATGGGTCGCGCTAGACAAAGTGCCGGCGCTGTTACCTTCCCGAGTCCCGACTCGCTAACCCGGTAACGGCTAACGGTTTGCCTTTTGTGCCACGCACTATCAACCCCGCCGTGACGTCTAAATTACTACGGATCATGTAATTTGCTTTAGACGGGGCCTTTAGTCTGCCATTTTACTATCACAGACTTAAGCTTGAGCTAATTTTAAACAATCATTTGATGAATGAACTAATGATGAATTAATGGCTTTTCTAAGTTATGTGTGTTTAATGTCAGCTTTTTAGAGTTTTTCATGAAGTTCTAAAAGACACGTGAAGTTCACCAACTCGCAATTGGCTATTTGGTGGCCTAATAACCATTCTCATATTTGACGGGAGACCCGCGCCCGGTAGTGGGACTGGGATGGGTTGATGATGAAGACGATGATCTGATTTAAATACGATGCAATAGGTCTTTTATAGACTTGTGACTTTTCATCATTTTTAACTACACTAATGGAAATAATTACTATGTTATACGATACGGTACCGGTGACAGTGCATTACGTTTTACGGTCTAATAGAAATTCTCGGTCATTGCTTTGTCACAGATACGCCACAAAGAATCAGCTACTCGTGCTATGTTCAGTGTTTATTAGTGACTTCTTTGCTCTTTCTTTGATCATTTCTTCGTTGACGGCCCTATTAGTTTTTTTTGAGTATCATAGATAAACGAAACGAACAAACAATGCTCGACTTTAGACACAAGTAAACTAATGTTGGAATGTCGTTATTTATGAAATATTAATATAAATTGTTCCTTCAATTCCATTTGCATTTTCCGTATTCTTTAAAAGATCCAAGTTTTAACTACAATATTAAAATTTCCATCACCACGCTTCTGGTTTACTGCTTCTGTCCCATCTCGTGACGTTTATTGACCCATTCGCCGCCGGCTAACTGGTCAAATTATGGCGTTGCTGTAAAATCTATGTCATTCACAATGGAATAATCTATATCCTTTCACGGCGGATTATTTATTTATACTCTTAACTAAATCTTCATTATTTATTGTCATTAAAGCATTTTTATGTCCTTTCTGAACACTAGCAGAATGGTATTTGTACTCGTACGTTTCTGAATTTATGAGGTACCGCAGTCGATCTCATCCTGTCATGTGACTGGAAGACTGCCAAACACGGATCCGCCGGGTCTGATCGGCCCGGATTCCCGGAAGCAATACGAAGAAGTTTTCACGTTATGCATGGCACTAGGCCAGGTTTTACACAAGTTTAGGACAGCTTGTTTGCGCGCTGGATGACGACCGTAGCCAAGTCTATCACCAAGTAGTTACCAGGAGGTGGTCGTCACCCAGTGATTGTTCAAGGTCTCATAACCTCAAGGCTAAGAATAACCTCAAGTCCCGTAGCCGTAAGAATTTCTATTACAGACTTTACTGACAGAATTTACTGAGTCTGTGCACATGTGTTATACACATTGAGCATCAATACACTATCCAAATTTACAATTACAATTCGTATAGCATTAAATGCTTTATTATTATTCATTGTGATATCGGGGGGAGCCCGGGCGGGGGGCACATTAGCTTGTATCAATTAAACATTATCCGTTATTCAGCTATATTCCCACGGGTAGCGCTCCTGTTTCATCGCGCGGCTTTCCGAGATCAGAGATAATGCCACCTAAGCTTTCCGGGGATGTGGAATGCTAAATTGAAATTTTATGTAAATGAAACATTTTGGTATCAACTGAGAGTGCTGATGTAATACATCTTTGAAATTTTTTGTGATTTTATAAAAGAAAGTTTTGAATTGTTTAATTCCATTAGTAAGAGTAGGAACAATAATAATTTTATTGTAATATTTAGTTTCAAACTTACGTAAAAGGTTTAATACAAGTCGGGTACTCCTGAAAAACTTCCGAGTTTGTATTTGAAAAACATGTAAGTTAAATTGAAATTGTTATGCTTGAGTAAATATGGAAAAAACATGTGCATGTCCCGATTGTTTATACCTACGTTTTTTCTATTTCCATTCGTGCACTGAAAGAGACACTGCTTAAATAGGCAGCTCTTGAGGCTTTGATAAGATCTTTTGTTTAGATGAAAACTCTCAGCCTCTGCTTCATCAGAAGATTAGATATAATGTAGGTACCTAGTATGCAACAAAAGATCTTTGTTTACTTCTGATTTTATATGTTTTGTACATTATTTATTTCTACCTGTTGATTATATTATGGTAATCTATTGATTTTTACTGTCATTTCAAATGGAGTTTATTAGTAAAAAGTCCATGACAATTTATCATTGATTAACATGATCATTTAAGATTTTTTTTATGTAAAATCTGCACTGCTGAAGCTACAACCACCAAAATTAGTAAAGCATATTTAATTTAAGGACGTTGACGCAAATGTAATTTACAGCGCGTCCTTCAGCAAGGAAGGTGTTTATTGATTGTATCGTAGTAATGGAACCAATCTGTATTTTCCATTAAGGCTACAGCATTGAGCTCGTGTTAAAACGGCGACAGATCACCGACGATGCCAATTATAATTAACGGAGCGTAATTGAACGAGATTAATTGACTTGGCTGAACACGGACACGTACGGTTTGCATATTGACAGCAAGATAAAGAATGTAAATTCATCAAATCATGGGCCTTTGTATCAAAGATAATTGTACCTCGATCAATGTTAGAAATTCAGATTTTTATTTCGTGCAATTGGTTTTCTGTTATTCAGTGCATTCGAAATGCAGACCATCGCAGTAAAGCCTTTGTTTCATCTAGTCTCCTGTAGGTAGGACATATAAATAAGTATCTTCTTAGACTTAAAGTCGCACATAATTTGTTTAATGAAATTCCACGTTACTTGGCGTAAAACAACGGCAACTTTAGGGTATAGGGTACAACATAGCTAAGCTATAACACTGTTATTATAGTTTCCAAATATTATCATAGTAATTATATAGCCAAAGATAGCTCATTTAGGAACGCGCCTAGGCACGAAACTGGGTTGGCAATTCCCTGCCCTTTATCTTACAAATTTATGTAGGTATATCGCCTGATAGTTTGTGAATTTCTGTATATTTTTTTATACTAAATAGGTACCAAGCGATCATGCAGGTCACCTGATGATATGAAGGCACCGCAACCCATGAGAAACATATCCAACTTCAAATAAGAGAGAAGTCGTAAATAGAAGCGTTTTAGTTGAAGCTCATAATTGTCATAATTTGGCTACTTAGTATTCAAATCAGTGTAATAGAATTTAAAACTTACATAACCCCTCACTTTATAATATGAACGGAATGGTTTTGTTTTTTAAAGCTCATTCAAATTTTTCTCCTGCTTGAATACGCTGGAAAATTTAAATGTCGATTGCAATTTTTTCTTTCAATTCAAAGCATCAGTAAGGATTAATTTTAAATGGCTTTCAGTTTGCAGTTACCGGCGGAAAACGTTTGTAACGTTTGGAATTGAAGTTTCAAAGTTTCTCGAGTTTCTCCCGAACTCAAAGTGAACTGTTGCTGTAAAGTTAGAAGCTCTAAAACTTTTTGCATTCCTTGAAATTTTTTCTACAGAATTGGAATGGAATAATGTTCAATGGATATCAAATGCAGATCAGAAATATCTCTATGTCGTTGTTTGCTTTGCGACTCTAAACAAGGCAGCCGGAAACCGTAGCATTAACCACATCTGGCGTCCATAAGACTAGGGTACTGTCACGTGTCCGACTCGAATCTTTTTCTCGTAACTGCTTGGAAAGACATTTGTTTTAAATTATCATTGAAACAGCTGTATTGAGCAATGCGCATGATTCTATGAAATTGTACTGCACACAGTCTCAGTGGAACGATGTCGTTGAATAATTTCATACAATTATGTCGGTGTTAAGTCGGGGCCGCGCCGCTCGCGCCGGTGTCGTGTCGTTCAATAAAGAAGCGCTCAATGGGTGATCATTGAATTTTTTTAGCATGTTAGATGTGTGCTCATTTTACTATATGAAATATTCTTTGCTTCACTTGTATTACAAGTATAGATTAAAAGTCACAATTTTTATTTTAAAACATACTTCCGCCCGAGAGCTGCGTTGCTAATGTCACTTATAAGTAATGTCAATTAAAAACTTTAAATTGAATCTAGAGTAGCCGCGTCGTCGGGGCGTTAATGAAAAAGCACCGAGAGCTTTTCTGGCTCGTACACAGTATCTTATAAAGATATATATACAGGACCGTTGAAACGGGAACAAAGAGAGATGGAACTAGGTACGGCGTCCGAGTGACCTAAAACTGCAGGTGCCAGCTTTACGTTGCAGATCCGTTGGCGCAAGGGAAAAGAAACCGCGACAGGTCAATGAAATATAGTTGATGTGATATACTCGTATAAATATTCTGTTCTCTGTGTAATCTTGGCTTTTAAATATTTTAAATAAAAATTTGTTAACTCAATTTTGATAACTCGTTTGTTATAAGAATATTCAAATCGCTTCTCCTACTTCTTGGTCCATAAAACTTAACCGTGCTTTAACTACCCGGTGTTTGCATTCGTTAATTGTTGAAGTTGCAGAGTCATGCTTCTCAGTTCATAGTTAGTATATTTACAGAAGCAAATATTATATTCTGCGACGCTAGCAACTTGCTGTTCACACAAGGCACTGGTTTATTAAGTGTTTTCGCCTTCGTTTCTTGGCCTTTTGTAATTTAATATATACGCGTCATTTGTTATGCAGGTTTAATGGAACATGTGGATTTGTATATACATTCGTGCTTGACTCATCTAAATAATTTAATGTTCTTTTTGTATCTTCGTGAGTAGATTACATGCCTTTTTATCTTTGTAGATAGGCATGGTGTAGGCATAGGGTATTTCTGATTTGTGTTCCCCCTCCCCCCTTCGGACCAACACCTGGGTACGCCCATAACCACACATAATACACCTTGGACATAATTATTCTAGACCCGTTTTTGACATAACTTTTACTTATTACTCCATGACTGTACCAAGTGAAGACTCATTACAACGATGGATTTACTACAGCAATACATATAGGGTGGCGGCAATATCTCAGAGATGCGATGACTGATAAGTCCCCGGCGCCGGCGGCTGGAGAGCTGCCAAACACGGAACCACATCCTGCAAACGATGCGGAAGTCACGCTTGCGTTTATCTGTTCAGGGGAAGTTTTGAAGTTTCTTATTTATCCAGGCTTGTTTTTTTGACTGCGAGTCAGAGGTTCATATAACCAGTTTGGTTCTCTAATGGTGATTCGAGGTGTAAATCACATACCAACGAACAGGAGAAGGCTAGGTATGTTAGAAGGTATAGTGATATTTATTGATCCGTGTAGTAAGTGGTCTCACGTGATAAATACTGATCGCCCAGCCTTTATGTTAAATTTCGTCAACAGAATGTGATCTATCAGGTATTTATTGAACGTCTAGTCTTCAAATTTGAAACTTAAATATTGAAAAAGCTCTAATTATCGTACTTCCATGTTAACAATGACAGTAGAAAGTGGTGTTGAGTCCCTGGAGAAGTGCCAGCCCGTGTATCATCTCACGACCGAAGCGGATGTCACGTCTGCACCTATTTATACTTATGGTATTGTTTTATTAATGAGGTAGTGTGTAGGTCCGTTTGCTAGGTTCAGTGCTTGTATAAGAACAATTGATAGGATCTTTCGAAAAGTCGCGATGCTTTTAGGTTATGTCATCCTTAAAACATAGGAATTCAAGTTAGGTATTGCAGTTGATCAGTTTAGCTGTCAACAAGGTAAATCATGTTAAGCACGTCAATCAAGTTATGAAATGAATTTTTCTCCATTATGTTTGGATCTATTAAAATCAGTCTTTAAAAATGACGAAGGACGTACTTATTCACAGTACTTTCAATTAAATATCCGACTCTATATTCTATATAATAATATTGACCGGATATCCTCCGGATCCTATAGGATTTTCGGTTATTACTCTATCTGTGATGATAATCTTCGTCACTTTGGAATGTGTCCAAACTATCGGTTAGGATGAATATACCTATATTTTTTCTGTAGAGTTTATTAATCTAAATGATTTAATTAAGAATTAAAGCAACCGAGAGGAAGTCTTACGGGTAAACAGGAGGTAGTAGTGTAGAGTAGAGATATGATTTCGTTTTGGAAACATTCATCAAACACAATCAAGACTGTTTGTTTCTGTGTAGTGTCGAAGCGAGCACAATCATGAAACGATAAAAACGACATTTTAAGAGTAAGAGAATGGCCACATTGCTAAGAGATCCCTTATTTATTTACTTGTAGTTATCGATATTACGTTACGATACGCTCTGGATAAAATTTTGTTGGCGTCTAAGTTGCGTGAAGCTTTTCGCTTTGAGAGCTTGGTCACAACGTTTCTAAACATGGTGTGCTGATGCAGTGATACAGATATGTTTTTATTAAAAAAATGTAAAGCAAAATATTGTAGAAATATTTGTGATGAAACTTTACACAAGTTGGAACTTGCTGGTTCAATGCTTTATAGCGAGCCAGTTCGTATCTAGAGTTATCTACCGTATGAATGGAAACACGTAGGTAATATCTTTTTTCGTTCTCCATTGATCAAGCAATTTTCGTTTCACCTCGCGACGGTATCAGGTGGTGTTCTGCCGAATGTGGTATCGTATAATATGCCAATAAATTCGCAATACCACACACGGGAGCTGGTGTCGTCGTTTTTCCTCGATGAATACAGAATATTAAATGCGCACATTCGACGCATTATGCGAGATCTGTGACTCCCTAGGGCTTAGGATTGTCATCAGAATTTGATTTGTGATTGCGTTCGATATCTGATTTATTGGAAAATATGTGAAACGCTGCTGATAAGATAAATATTATTGTTTCTTAATGTTCAGGACAGATATATTACTTCAGTTTCTAGGAAATACTTCAATACGCTCTGATGCTTTGGGTTAAAGAGGGATGTAAATTTTTTTTAGTAATTATTCATACTAACTGAAAGTTTAGGTCCTAAAAAAGTCATAATTATACTGTTAAAGATTCGATGACTGCGATGTCCTTGTAAACAATTCCAAGTACCTATTATTATTAACGTTCGCAGCTGCCGCTCTAACGTTAAATTTGAATTTGTATTCGTTAATAAATATTAAGGAAAGTTTATTCTTTTTGCTTTTCTTTTTGGCAAAGCTTCGACTTGTCTGGGCTAATTATACTCCGAAAAGTAATTTTCCCTTTTGTGTTGTTGACACTTGTGTCAACTAAATTTATGTTCTACGGTTATTAGGCATTTTTTTTCGCCTTCTGTTGAATATTTTAAGTTAGCCTATTCTTTGCAATGTATCTTAATTTTACGCCATCAATTTTACTGTTACAAATAAAACGTATGGTGCAAGTTTATATGTAGTGTGTAGGTATTATGTACTTAAATGGAGCTCCTTACAAATCACTGTCCATATTAATATTAATCGTTGTAATGTAAAAAAATGCATTTATTAGTATTTCTTTCGTTGCGTCGTTACTTTTGTTCTATTTTAATTTACCTTAGGAAGTTTTTATTACTTGCATAAAATGTACATTATGTATCTAGTTATTCCATCGAGACATTTAAAATAAGAAGTTGAATTATAAATACGCACCTAAAATGGTCAAGGCGTTTTATATTAGCATTTGTCTAAATTAATTTCAGTGTCATATCTATTTTATAAATTCCTGAACGAATGTGTTACAATTGAAACCAATTTAATATTTATGTAAGATGTCTATTATTGTCAATTAGATATTTTGTACGTGATTAGTGACTAGTATTGTTTGCAAATGATCAAAATATTTCTATAAACTTTAAACTACATGAATGAAATCTATTTTCATAAATGAATATTTTTCATTCAATAACAAAATTTTTATAAATAAAAAAAATACTTTTATTAATCGTTAATATATTCTATTTTTAACAATTAAATTGGCCTTGGCACAGTGTGGGTCTACTTTTTCCCAAGTGTATTTAATAAACTTCTTTATTTGTCGTCAGGTTCGGGCAAGTCGTACACGATGATGGGCTCGCCAGGTGCCGAGGGCGGCATCATCCCCCGCCTCTGCGACGCGCTCTTCGAGAGGATAGCCGTCCAGCAGTCACCGCCAGCGCTTACATATAAGGTAAGATTTAAAAAAAAAATTTCATGCTGTCCATGTGGTTAAGTAGATACCATTGCTATGAGGCTATTACTGTTATTACGTTTAGTAAGAAACGTGTGGTTGCTAGCGTAAAGCGTTTTAGAAGTAGTGACCCTTTCAGATGTAGGACTGTACGACAAAACCAGTTGGGGTTGCAAGTCCATAGGATTACAGGCGTGACAAGCGGGATTTTTACCACTCGGTATATTACCGAAAATTTGGTAGCAGTTATAGCCTACCTACCTATATCAAAACTTTATTCCAAAATGGGTTCTTAAATTTACTGTCGTTGACACAATGCACATTGCTACATTTGTTCCTTACTCGTATATTATAGTTCTGTAATTGTAGACTAATTGTCATTGAAATTAAATTTATTATAGACCCTTCCTTTAGACACATGTTTCGAACCGTATCGCAACATTGTTGATGTAAACGTGCATACATGAAACTATATTATTATGTTAAATGTAAATAGGTCTACACAACGCCGACGTTGAATTTATTATTTAATCTCCTGGAGCTGTCCTCGCAGACATATGAAAGGTACGCTCAATAAATAGCTAAAGATGAGACAGCTACAAAGCTACATTTACTCGTACCTAATTTGAATATTTAACGTGTCAGGCACATTCAAATTTTCACCTCGTGTTACATTGATTAATACAGTTTTTAAGAGGTTTAAAATATTATTTGTCAAGTTATACGGCTTCACTTTGATTCGTCTTTTGAATATCGAAAGAATTTTGCATTACACAATAGAAATTTAATTTAATATTAATTATTATTAAGTAAAAAATTAATGTCGTAATTGAAAATACGATCTTATTTATAACCGCAGCTGAAAATACTTTAATGCTTACTGCTTACGGCTTGATTTACTACTTAATCTCGTACAATATCCCACGAACGTTGCGGTTCGGAACAGTACTCATAAATCCTTTCAAACGCGCCGACGGTTACATTAAATTTTTATTTCGCGTTATGTTACCCGAAGTGTACGACTGTACATACAAAATTTATGAGAAATGTCCGTCATGTACATAAGAATCATGAAATAGTAACCTAAGCGAGTTGATATTAAACTGGTTGAATAGAGTGCATAATATATAATGACTTATGGATTATATTGGAATCTTAGTGAGCTGTTAAAATTTGAAGTGGTGGTGCTGTTACTAAAATACGAACTAGTGCCCTTATCCTAATATTCTATTCTGACTTTTATAATTGGGGCGGTTATTTAGTTATCTGTTTTAGAAATGAAACCTTCCTATTCCCAGGTGGAAGTGTCATATATGGAGATATACAACGAGCGCGTGCACGACCTGCTCGATCCGGAGACGACGCGTCGGTCGCTGAGGGTCCGCGAGCATGCGGTCCTGGGCCCCTACGTCGACGGCCTGTCGCAGCTCGCCGTCTCCTCCTTCCATGTGAGTACAGAGTTAGGCTGCCTGTCCACCGGAGCGGAGCGAGGCAGCAGAGCGGAGTAACGGATAAGTATTAACAACCAATAGGATTGCACAACTCCCTGTCCACTAAAGAGGAGCGGAGATTTTGTGCAATCCTATTGGTTAGATTTATCTGGCTGGTGGATGAATGGGCTAGATTAGTTATGTGTTGAGAAGGGTTGAAAGTTTATTACTGCTCTGTAATCTATGGTTACTGTTATTATATTTAAAACTACAAACAGGGTTCTTCGTGCCTTTGTAAGTATTATAACATTATTATTTAACAAATCCTTATAGTTTTCATTATTATGAACTTCTGATACAAATCTCTTGTATCAGAATGTCTTGTCTGTCTTGAATTATTTCGTTGTTTATTCAGGGCAATTAGTACTTCTAATGACTACTAATTTTATAAAAGAAATGTTTAAACTGCGATTCGCGTTTAATGCTCGTTTTCATCTATGAAGCCGACTTAAGCAGTCATACTTATCGTAGTTAGACTTTTTTTTTATGTTCTGAAGTAGCGACGAGCATGCAGGCCACCTGGTGTTAAGTGGTCGCTGCCGCCCATGGACAACTACATCCAACCTCAAGCAGGCTCCCCACATTTTGCAACAAAATACATCCAACCCTATACATGATGAAATACCGAGTTTTCATAAATCAAGCGTCTTTTGTAAGAAGAATCGATACTCGCTCTTTACATGTTGTTTGCACCTCAACCCTGACACTCATGTGACACTTTTATGCGCCATTTTACGTCTATAAGCTGTCACCTTCTTAAAAGCCGCATAGAAGTGATGGGGACTGCTTAACCAATGGTAGTAAAAAATTGAGGGCGATGTCCGCACTTTCATGTTTTATAGGTACTTTTCATAACCGCTGACGACGACCTCAACAAAATATAACAACACTGACAATTTTACAGACTTTTTTGACAGAATCAAGTGCGTCGGCACGACTACCACCTGACAAGGCCACAAAGCTCAACAATTTCACAACTAATAAGAATATCGATAAAGTACAAGCACATCGACATCACGAACCCAACAATATCGTGCTCAAGTGAAGCGGATCGTAATCCTCAAAATCTCATCGCAATATCGCTGCGATTTCATATCATTTGTAATCCGACACCCACATTGCCGACAAAAATAAGTGTACGGGAATCTATTACGTTATGTGTAGGAATTGGAAATTGAAGCCAACCGTCTCTTCTACTCTTAAATGATATCGATGACTACGCTTTAAGATTTAGTTCACTTAATCCATAATTACATTACGAATCAACAAAAAAGAAACATAAAACAGATATTAATCTGAAAAGAAAGTCATGATTTGTTACAAACTAGTTGATTTGTTCTTGAGTTCATGCTGTACGTATCTTTTTCATGGAGATACAGATTTCAAAACTTACACTGTTATTCTTCTACCCTACTTCTAGTACACTTCTCTACCTCTACTAACTGTTAACTATCAGAACTGCCACATAAATGTCATCATTATAGTCGTGCTGTTCCGTTGCATGCCTTGTTAAGCAGTACGTCTTTATCTATACTAATAATATAAAGCTGAAGAGTTAGTTTAATTGATTGTTTGTTTGAACACACTAATCTCAGAAACTACGGGACCGATTTGAAAAATTCTTTTAGTGTAAGATAGTCCATTTATCGAGGAAAGCTATAGGCTATCAAGCGTTACGTTGCAATTCTGAACGCGGGTAAAACCGCGGGGGCACTTCTAGTAAATAATATAATAAGTATCCCTCTAAGAATAATTTCTAAGCAAATGTTTTCAAGAACAATTTTTTGGAACTGCTACAAAGACAAAAAATTTGCCCTTGATATTTTAGTTAGAAGGGGACACTTCAGGCTGCTAGAATAGCTTCGCTAGCATTTCCCTTTGCGGCTCTTGTGATGTAAAGTGATTGAGATAATGTGTCCGCTGACCTTCTTGAGAGAATGTTTTACTACTTCATTTGACATCGTTCGCGCGATGTATTTTATTTGAAACTAGCTTATCCTCGCGACTTCGTCCGTGTGAACATTAAAATCGGGCCCAAAAAAACTAAAAATCAGTAATATAGACAAAGGTTTATACAAACTTTCATTCCCTATTTTATCCCCTTGGGGGTAGAATTGATCAAAATCCTTCCTTAGCGGATGTTACAACATCTACTTGCATGCCAAATTTCAGCCCGATCCGTCCAGTGGTTTGGGCTATGCGTTGATACATCACTATGTCAGTCAGTCACCTTAGAGTTATAGAAACTTAAAGTGACGTTGCGCAAACCAAAAACTGCAAAAGCATTTCACTGTTTTGCTTTTCAAACACTCGGTGTTGAGAAGTTTGGTGAACGCCGCCTAAATTCATCGAACTTCACTTAATCTAGCTCGAGCATAGTTCGGACTTCTTGTATTCGAATTGTTCGAACCACGATAGTTGACTGGGTACGTCAGTTCCCAACTTCGAGCTAAACTCCAGTTGTCGCGACTCTGATACGTAGCAGGTAGCTACCGTATTGCTAAAATTTGCCTTGTCGAATGCAGTTGTTTCAAGTTTGCTGTACGGTGGGAAGGCGAAATTAGATTTAGCTGGCTACACAGACTTCATACTTCGACTATGTTATACATACGCTTCTGATACAGCTATGCACTGTGTCAATTACGTGGTGTAAAATCGATAGACACGTTTGTGGCATGTTTTGATAATAGAAAGTGTTTATCCTCATCGTGACTACGTTGATACTGTTGAAGTAAGTAAATGTGTTCCCGTATAACTTCTAAACTATAATAGATATAGTCAGTGGCATAGCGGGGCTTTTTTTCTGTCGACTCCCAAACTTGCCACCCCTAAAATCCAATCTGCCAACCTAGGGCCCTAGGTTCTATCATCAACACTTATCATCGCTTCTAGTTGTGGCCTGTTTGTGTGTTTTATAAGTGTTATAAATTGTGGTTTATAAGTGTGTGTCTATAAATGGTTTAAATATATACAAAATATATGAATTACTTAATATGAAATTTTACCGCCCCCTAAAAATTGTCGCTCGATGTGGGCCGCCCCTGCTGCTCCCACTACGCTACGCCACTGGATATAGCTCCTTCAAGAGGAAAAAATTGAGATTCGGCTCAATTAAAAACGGCTTACGTAACTTTTGAACGCTCCCTTACTAATACAGAAACAGTACATACAAATGAACGTTCCAATAAGCTCTGAAGTTCGTAATGCCGTAACCACATTCCCACGAACTAAAGCTCTTCAGTGTAATAATGAATTAAGTAGGCACAATAAAATAATCATGCGACACGTTTACCTGAACATATTTCACTGTTTAGCGCGTCGTTATAAAGTCATAAACCCAGAAAGCCGGGTTAATATTGAAACCTGCGCACGGTACAAGTTATGAGCTGCTATTAACGCAGGATATTCATAATATATGTATGTTTGGCTCAAATATTTGCTTTATGAAGGAAATTATTAAATTCGTGCGAGTAAATAATATTCTCATTTTGACTGAACTAATTTTTGCGGGAATTTTTCAGGATTTGTTTTTCGGATGCGGTGCTGCTGTGAGTGGTTCGTTGTGTCTAAAAAACCTAAACAGCCACATCCAAAAAGAGGAGGTTCTCAATTCGACTGTATTTCATTTTTATTTTATTTTTATGTTTATTACCTCATAACTTTCGACTCGTGAACGGATTTTGAGGATTCGTCTTTTATTTGAAAGCTGGTGCTTCCTATATATTATGGTCTTACTTAAATTTGGTCCAGTTCTTACAATGGCATCCATGAGAAAACCGTAGGTAC
>DWQL01000642.1:0-14078 GCA_018231265.1 Noctuana haematospila | reverse complement strand
GCCCCGGAGTGTTCGGGGCGGGAAATAATGCCATTTCCGATGAGGGCTCGCGGGGTGCGTTCTCAACAACATTAGGGAAACAAGATGGGAATTTAATAACACTACTGACACACGTCCTTTAAAAGAAGATTATATTCTTCATTTTCGTTAAGTGCATTTAATAAGTGGGCATTCTTGTAAATGTAGTGACTGAATATTAAAAATATTTGTTTGCACAAATACTTTACGAAGATAATAATTAATTAATTTTTTCACTAACTGTATGCAAGTATTAAGGAATCTAGACACGGCCATGTGTCAGCCAACGTTCGCAAAACATTGGTGAAAAACGGGCTATGTGTTATTTCATACTCGTAGCTAATAACACAAGTGTAGTAAAACATAGGCAGATTACGCAAATTCATTATAATTCATGTTCAAAATGTCATGTTTTACATTACGAACATTATATTTTATGGATTGAAACGATTTAAGCCTATTAAAACAACGCTAATGACCTCAGCGTTCAACTTATACCTATGCCAATTTACATAAAACAAAATTGCTCATGTTTTCAACCATTGATCAGATAATGGTTACACTAACAGAATATCCTCTGACCACATCAGATATAGGTATATATTGGAGGCTTGTCCAAAATTATGACTTAAACAAAGTACGATTGCAGAGGTATACTTTTATATCTAGAAGACTATGTAAAAAGGTTTCACAGAGATGAGTAATGATAGCACTTTACAGTATTTAATAATCTGTATATTTATAAAAGGATTTTGACTGATCACTGACGTTAGAAACGTAGAAACTCTGTTAGTGCCTTTTATAAACTTAAAAGTTAACAAAATATTGTTATAGCCGCGTGTATTTCTCGAATACGAATATTGAATATCATATAGAATAAAAAACAAAGTGAAACCTTAATAGCGCAAAGTAACTTTGCACGAGTAATGCGTTCAGGGGGGTTCACAGACTACCACAACTATTTTAGGTCTGTATGACGAAACTTTAAATCGTAAATTGACTGTACATTTTTAAATCTCTACCAAAAACGTTTTTTCTTTATTCTCTTTTAGAGCGCACGTGGCGTTTGATTCAATGCTACGCTTTTTGCAACATATTTTTATTATATTTACTTATTAATTCATTAAAATCTGAATACTATGGACATTGAGCTAAAGCGATTGTTTGCGGGTGAATGTTTCTGAATCGCTGATCGTCTAATGTTCTTAAAATTGTTTAAAAAGCTACACAAAAATGTTTTGCAGACGCTTTAACATTTCTCACGTAACCGCTATTTGTCGCTGGATACTCGTATTGTATGGAAAGTTAAGCCCGCGGCGCGCCACCTGCAACGGCTTATGAGGAAGAGGTCCTCATAACGGTACGCTTTTATTGTACCACAACTCCCACCCTACAACTTCTGCTTCCGCTTATTGTGCAAACTTTTACTAAGCAGTTTCGCTTTTTCAAATTGCAATGATAAAAATGTTCATGGCAATATTCGACTACGAATACAATGGCACTTTCGGCGTATTATCGGTTTTATTTTTTGCTCGAACTTTGCAATTATTGAAACTGAATTGAATACAAACTGTTATTTTTAACAATAGTCTGTATAATGTCGGAGTAATTAATAGTTGAATTATTGCTACATTTAGAAAACGTTACCTATAAAACACTTTATATTTTTTGTCAAATGCTTATTTATACCTAAAAGAAATCCCCCAAAAGAAACTCACTTACCTAGTAAGTAATTAAAAAAAAATAAAAGAAAGCAATTCTGATGATAATGCATTAATATTGAAAATAAATCACGTTCTTTCCTTGGCAGACAAGTAAGACGCACGATCTCAAAAGGAATATATTTCAGTTTAGATCTTACAGAGTTATGATGATGAAGAATCACCCCGTGGTTTATTTCGTTGTAGTGCTTTCGTCGCTCGAACGTTGCATTGTTATTTCTTGCGAGAAGTGCTGAAATATTGTCGTGCCAGAGACTAGGGGAAGGAGTAAGTCTAGAGTGCACGAAAATGATCTTTAGTGCAGGCAGTTTAAAGAATTGTGCACTTTGGCGTGTGTAGGTGTGTTGGCAATACGAAAAATAACTTAAAGAGAAAGTGTTAGAGTATATTTTCGATTGTGTTTAGTATGAAGACGCAGGTGGTAGCAATCCCGCAAGTACAGAGCGGTGTGATTCACGCTTGTTGCAGCGCGCCGCATATATCTTTACTTGCTAGACTTGTCACTCCTTGTTGCTCCTTTTACAGTTATCACATCATACACTTTAGACAACCCCTAATTATTAACACAATAGCAACATGATAGACTGTGTTTTGTGTTTAACAATTTCATGCAATTTAAATAAAAATTAAAAATTAAAATTAATTCAATTAATAACTATTTAAAAATTATTTCCTATATTCTTTGTTCGGCTTGATATTAAAGCCTGTTTTTTTTTTGTTTTTTAAACTATAATTTATTTGAAATATAATAATCTATAGTCTGTGACTTTGTTAATGGTTTGAGGTACAGTTGACAGTTTTTTTTACAAACGAGTTAGATTATAAGCTAACAGTTTTTACAATGTGACATATACAACCCATAACATGTCATCGACATCGGATCCTTGCCTTGCTCAGGTTGTGTCCGGCCGCCGAGTGTGGCAGTCCATTAAGTTCTCAATGTCACACACAATGTGCACAATGGGCGCGACACACGTCGCTTGGACAGGTAACCGGAGAGCGGACGGCTATATAAAATATTTATAATACAAATTGTTTTGTTAATTAAACGCCTTTCTCTCGTTACGCCAACTTGACATCGAACACAAAGCCACGTTTATGTCACCGTAGTGAGTACGTTATACCATGACAACTCGACAGTTTTCTTTGTAATATTTACGAAAAACCTTTCGAAAAATAACTTAATATCAATTTCGTTGGTAAATACGGTTTTTTTAGTTCAATAGATACTTGGATAAAAAAAAATTGGCGGTGCTCGAGATAACGTTACTCAATTCGAGTCGGCTGCTAGTCGTCTTGTGTAAACATCCCAGCCGAAGCGCCAAACATATCAGTTTCCAAGGTTGAAGCGTACCTCGGGCGACATGCTCGCGCGGGCAAATATTAGGGAGGAAGGGTGTAGTAAAAAATGGAGAAACGCGGCTCGAATAAACACAAGAGAAATAACGACATCAAACAATAATTGAAATCATAGCTCGCTCCGCGACTGGGGAGCGGTTCTAATGCGTTGCAGAAGCCACACGCGTGCGCCCGCCGCCCACTTTGCGCCCGCGAACTGAACTTGAAGCTTTCCATAAACTTACCATTATTTTGGCTTCACGTTTCCACTTCTTCCTCTTTGAAACGTCTCGCTTTGTAATGGGTAATGGTATAAGAAATTCCGGTCGCATTTTTACAACTGTTGCGCCGGGCATAAAATTATATGTGGGCAACTTTTATGTATAAATTAAGACATATAACTATACTATAAATATCATCAACTAAATCATTGATATCATTATTATCAGTTTCGGTAACGCTGATTATTTTCTGCAATAATCAGTATCGGTTTCGTAAATAATGTATTATCGTTACAACCCTCATTTTATGAATACCTACCATGTCTAAGCTTAATAATTGGGCCATATGGCATGATTTTCTGATACACGAAAGTGCTCATGAAAGAAATCAAGCGGTCACCTAAACCACGCGCGAATCCTCTACTTTGGTGTATATTTTACCGTACACAAGCCACCTATGGAATGAACGATCATTATCATTTACGGTTACAAATACACGTAGTACCTATTAATTTCGCCAAATCAAATAAGAGGTAGTAGAAACTCACCACGAAGGGAGCAAAAAGATTGCCCTCTCTATAGGAAAGCCGAGCCCTCTGCAGTCGCGATACCATTATTAGTGAGTTAACTCAATTTGCGGCATATTGTTTGAGAGGAGCTTAATAACAGAGGCGAGAGGTCGCGAGGCATCGTCATGACAACCCTTGATCCGTGCCCGGACCCGAATTAACTGCACGATAACTACCCGTGGTAACATATCGCCTTTACAGGGCCCCATTCAACACTAATGAGGCCATTGATTAACTTAACTTTTACTAAAACCACCACAATATTGCGGTTCTCGTAATTTAGTAATGTGATAAGTAACATAATATAACAAAGTTTGTAGCAGTTACGTCGTCTACGAACACAAAACTTAGTAATTTAATTTAAACCTTCGTGTATTATTATAATTGGCTTCTGGGACTGTTAACTGTAATGTATAAATATTTTTTTATAAATAAATATTGGTCTTTGAAAGCGAACAAAGCGCGCAACAATCGCGACGCGATTTTAAATATAAGTAATCGTATCTTAATCTAAATAAATTCTTCAAAGTATTTGTTTAGATTTTTAAGGTTGAAATCTGCACACTAAATCCTAAAATATCCTAAGCATCCTAAATGGATATTTCTATTACTATTTGAATTTGAAAACACTAAAATACGATTATAACGATATAAATACTCTTGCAATAATTTCATTAAGTGAATATAATAGCTTAAAAACAATATTACTTTTAATCATTTCGAAAAGAGCGAGATAATATTATATGCAGTTCAAGGGGTGTTTCACGGAGCGCCCGCGCGGGGCGCCGGATGTAACCGGAAATTGCTAGTTCCGAACCGGGGCCGCACAACAGCCGCCTGGTACGTTATTATCAAGTGTACTGGACAACTGGACTTACCTCCCGTACTATTAAGTATGTGGTTAGTATTATTCTATTATTGGAAACATATTAAGTACCTACATTTATGGGATTTTTTTACGGGATATGGAATTTTGGAAAACTAACAGTAATAATTCATCATAGGTACATGTAAAGCGAAATAGTAAAATGATTTTTCTATTTTTTGAAGAAAAAAATCTACAAATTAAACTTACTTCAAGTCTTCGCACATTTTTATTCATTTACGTACCTACCTAATTATTTGAAAAATGTTAAGCATTTACTTTAACACAGAGGTATCACAACGTGACGTGACGATAAAGCATAACTTACTAGGTATAGGTAACTATTCATTTAAAAAATATATATATTGTTGTCGATACGTCATAAAAACTACACTAGCGAAGATGGGCAGAATCAGGCCGTGTATAATAAAGGCGACAAGAAACATGATTTAATACAAAATAATATTATGCAGCGTCGATAGTGAGGCGAGTAGGGTGGACGGCAGGACGCGGCGGGGCGCCGGATGTCACGGAAAAATTGCTACTTCCGAACCCGGGACTCACAAAAGGACCGTCTGCTACATTATTATGAAGTGAATTGACCCTTCGCATTTTCTACTACAAGCTCTATATCATTTTCGAAACAACCACTCGATACTGATACACGTTAATGATAAACTGTAGATGAATCTGTTAGGAAGAAGATTATAAATAATTATAACTCGCATTGGAATTGGATCAAATTGAAAATAGGAAAAAAAGAATCAAATTCGTTCAGGATATGATTCTTTTTCCTAGTCCATAGTTAGGAGGTAACAAACATTAAAAAAATACAGCCGAAATGAGAACTTTTTTGAAACTCCTCCTATTTTGAAGTCGGTTGAAAAGCCACAGAATTTTACTAGTATACGACACTAATAAATGACTTCGTCGAATAATAGCTAGGTGTATAAAGTCGATTAAAAGTTCGAAACGTGTCTCGAATACACCCAACCTCAAAGTCAGTAGACAATACTAGTACTTAGCAATAACACGAATACAGCTAATTTAAATGTGACAGCACAGAGTTGTCGTCGAGAGCCCCGAGTACGGGATACGAGCAACGGGAGTTCCAGTGGATACGTTTTCAATTGCAGAGAGCTGTCAGTGTGCCAATTCCGCGGCATTCACAACAAATTACGTATTAAAGCGAGTGGAAGCGCAAACAAAACGGCCGTGTTCGTGACGTGAATTCATCCCGCTGTGTACGTGCAGCGCGACCAGCCGCGGACACTGATGAAACCTGAGCGATTGTTACGCGCTTTGATCGCTTTCAAAGACGAATATCTATTTATAGCAATTTATTTATACAGCTCACAATAAGAATATGTTAAAAGTCTCAAGATAAAATACATACTTATATGATAGTAGGACACAAAACAATTTTTGAAGACCCTTGTTATGTAGTAGTTACCACCTCGGTCCACCAATCGGGGAATCCTGGGTTCGATTCCCAGCGGGCAGAAAGAATCTTAATTGATTAATTTAGATATCTCTTTCAAGTCTATATGTTTGTGTAATTGTCTTCGCGTGCGATCACGTTATTCGTTCATTCCAATTTTTAAGTCAATTTTGGAGCTCTTAAACGTAAACGTGAGCTTCTTAATAATATGCGATTCCGGTATAAAGAGTGACTTAAAGTTAACTGACCACCAGTAGATAAGCCACTTCGTGCTTTGTGTAGCGCTATATTACATATGTAATAGAATAACAGACACTAATTTAAAAAAAAAATTATTGCTAAAAACAATAATAATAATACTTTTAGCTTTTATAATTATGAAAAATTCCTTTAATCCGTCTTATTTTCAGTAATCCTAACAACAAACTGTTCGCTGAAACTAAAACAAATTGATTTTCTTAAAATGTTTACTTAGTCTATTTTAAATTCCAAATAAAATAGGAAAAAAATAAAATACTTTGTTATCTTTTGATAGAGATGCTAATTAGTTAAAGAGGGCGCGTAAAGGAGCTTATGTACAATTAAGATGAGAGCACCTTAAATAGAAAATAATACTCTTTCACGGAATAAAAACAGAATGCTTTTAATGTTGTTTTTATTCCAGAGAAATCGACAAGAAACAATCCTGTAAGGAACACATCACCGGGAGCGAATAAGCGGCATAATAAATTGATTCAAATTTCGCATATAATTTATACAGTGAGTGAGATGCATAGTGCGGCTACTTTTATATTGTTACTAGCTGACCCCGTCAACTTCGTACCGCATATAACATAAAAAACTAAGGGGTAACATTTAGGGGTATGAAAAATAGATGTTGGCCGATTCTCAGGCCTACCAAATATGCACACAAAATTTCATGAGAAACGGTCGAGCCGTTTCGGAGGAGTTCAATCACGCACACCGTGACACGAGAATTTTATATATAAGACTAGCTGACAGCTGCGCAGTCCACTGCGCTGCGGTGGCCTGCGCGTACGTTTGCTACTTGAGTAAAGAAAAATGTCAAAAACATTCACGTACTACCGTCCATGGGAATAGCTGCAACCATCCATCTATACAAGTTCAACTTCAAATTTGATAGAAGTCCCATTTGCTGTCGTACGTGGATGCGTTACTAATGGTGCCATGAGGACTGACGTGCCTTACGGGTTACGTCATAGCGGCCCTGTAGTACGTCCCCGGAGGAACTTTACCATCTCTACCTATTTACACTACCACTTATTAAGGACATTTTTAATGTTATTATGGTTTTTGTCATAAGCACGCAAGATTAAGACTGGACAGAACTAGATTTAATAGTACATATTATAACTCAACTTATTGTTATTTGATGTTAATATGTGTACAGAGACACAGTTCTTATCGCTTTTCGCTTTTAGTCAGAGCGGCGCTACAAAACTACCTACCGGATTGTTGAAAATCTATCGAATTATTTTACCTTATTTTCCCGTATCTCGAGGCAAATTGCGCGCTCCATCTCAATATCGAAGAGATACTCTTACCTGAAGCGGCGCAATCGAATAATCCCGTTAATTAGCGATCGCGAACGAAACGGAAAGCTCTTCAAGTAGGCGTGGTATTAAAAATATTTAAAACATTTCTGTATTGTTTTTAGAATTAAAATATATATGAGTGGATGACGCCAGGCACTTTTTTAGATAATCAACTTAGCCTTCAGTAGCACAATATGTAGAAGTAGATGCCTATGGGCAGCAATGGCCACTTAACATCACATGGCGTTGTGGAGCTGTGAAGTGGATAAAAAATTTCAAAAAAAAAATTGGCAGATAAACCTTTAAAAGCATACTAACTCAATCAGCAAGAGTAGTTTCAACAATTAATAAAGATCTCAATGCGGCAACTAACACATTTTGTATGTTTACAATACGCCTCGAATCACTGTCATAGAGGTACGCACGTACGTTATAAATGTCATGTAGGTATGTATATTATTGCAATTTATCAATACGTTGAGGGTTAATTAAGCGTCCAGAAAATTAAATGGTGTCAAATTCGTTGCAGGTCAATTAATTTTCACGCTTATCTCACCATGAAATTGAGAGAAATATTTTTTTAAATAACCAGAAAATTTGTGTAACTTCAGTTGCTACTATATTATAACCATACCTACCTATTGTATGGGGGAAAATGGCGACGAGCGATAGGCGACCAGTCTAGTCTGAAGAAACCTTTATAAAAATTTGCCATACCATTATACAGAAATAGATACGTAAACATAATTACGATGTGTTTACAAAATAAGAAAAACGCCCACAGTCTCGTAGCAAATAACATTCATCAATAGTTCATTGAGAAGTGAATACGACAAATAACATTAAATTAACCATTTCAAAGCATTGAGCATGTAGCAGACTGTCGGTCTAGCCGGCGTCGGAGGCGCGTCCCGCAGAGCGAGCGACTCGTCGTGAATGCCTAATTACGAGTTCAAGTAAATAACTTTTCTATTTGCCGGGGGTCGCGCTCGGTGAAACATTAATCATGATTGAGCTAAGTGGCTTAATACGAGCAATACGAGCAATGATGGGCGATGGGGGGCGGCGCCGCGGCGGCGCACCGCTGGACGCCGGTGACGCATACCGCCCGCTGCTTCTAGCACCAACCCTGCTCGTGTGTCGTGTGGGCGCGGGTCAATTGACTGATCTAGTATTGGGTCCAATGCTATAAGAGACCTCATACAGACATAACACCTGTCAATCACCAAAGGCTCAAATCTGCTATTGTGATCGTCCTGTAATGTCGTCGTAAACGTGTGTGAAACTTGGATTCATTACTTTCAACATATCTACCTCCTTTTGACTTGTTGCATCGTTTGCGTGAAGAAATTAAACAAAATTGATTAAATCGATAAATATTCAGAAATAACATGTTAGATCGCCAGGATAATGAACGCGTTTACAATTTTATTGAATTGAAATCTAGATTTCACCATATTCTCCATTTTTTTCTGTCGTATTTTCTACGTATAGGGTAAAAAAAGCCCACTGAGGAATTTCCATAGTCTTATATTTTAGTTAGATAATCCTGTCTTTATACAGTTCACCCTTAGTACGAAAATGAAAACGAAGCTACTAAAAGGGAAACACAAACACCAGCCCGATCACAGCCCGGGGCGGCCGCACTGTTATTGTTTGTACACTGAAACTTTAACTCGTAGGAAGAGAACAATGCAAGCCAATCGTAGTATAATTTGAAAGAATCCTTTAGGTTAGCTTTAGAAGGGATACGGATGTGATGTACGACAACTTTAACTCGTCCGAGATATCTGCCATTGATACTCAAAAAAATTAAAATAATGCCTTACACTCGTATGAGTGTGAGTGTCCCGCTGGAAATCGAACCCAGGCCCCTTCCAAAGTGGACCGGCATTGTAACCTCTAGAGCAAAATGATTGTAGAAAGTTCTAATTTTTAAAAAGCGAAACAAACGTACTTCCATGCTTATATCCTAATTAGTATGGAAATGCAATAACACAGCGATTGTTAATCCCCTTGTGGAATTAAGTTCGCTAATCCATTAGTATTGAATCGTGCTGTTATTGTTTGAAAGCACTAGAACTGCGAATAGTTCCAATGACGACTAACCCGTATATTTTAGTTGTACTCCTAAATATGAACACATCTATGATAAATATAATAATATACCTTTCAGTTTGAATATCTATACAAATTTCGTCAACACCTAATCTTTATTACATTATTTATGACTTTGTACGTATAAAGTAACGACGAAAATAACCTTAGTGGATATAAATAAGGTGCACACAAGTGCATCACGGTGAGCCATAAGAGGCAGTCGCCGAGGGGGGCGCGACCACAGAGAGCTTTTCCTTGTCGCCGCGCATAACACTAAACGATAATTCCGATACCGCACCGATACTCCAAGCTTCCGATCCTTAAACGGCAACAATCGTCGTAAGTCGACAGTTAATGGAACCGCCGTGAATCGACGGAACGTGAAAAATTTTACAACCAGTACGTTTCCAGATTTCTCTCGCTCAATTCAAAGGAAAAGCCACGTGGAAACCTGACGACTTTTGCTATGTTTTGAAAGAAATTCTTGCTTCACAATACTGCCAAGCCCTAAAATATGGCAACTCCGTTGACTGTTTTACCTAAACTTTTTCAAAGCATTTAAAAGGAAATTTTTTGAAGGAATACGTAAGGGGAAAGTTCCGCTACAAAAGTGGCCGTTTGCACGGATTCTTTCCAATTGCGCGTTCATAAGGATTCATCTTCAATGTTGCTCCGCGAGTCGTTGCGACAACAGAGCAACACATTTTCGTAACACATTCGGGATAGATTTCCCTGAATTGCTACAGAAGAATACTTGAGAATTTGTTTCAATGTAAATGTAACAAAAGAAGTACATTATTTCTAAAACTCTTTTCCGTGTCGTTCAAGACTTTCACTGTTTTGTACACAATTAATTTTTACTTTACAATCAGCAATAGCGCATCCTTAATACTGTTTATTAATAAATCTAAATACACAGTTTATAGGTCGTAATAGTGTGTTCTAAATGCAAAACTCTCCGTAGCTGAGCTATGGCACATTACACGTGAGCACAGTAATTGGCATCGCGAGAGTGAACTCACGCTCTAGCGATGCGTGCATCCTGAACTTAATAAGTAACTGCGCATCACACACCGATCGCGTGTAGCGTCTTCCGATAATAAACTCGTCCTTAACTGTAACATTTTCCTCTTAACGATCCGCGTAACTAGAAGAGCAATAATCGGATGACAAATTCTTGAAAAGATAAATAAATTTCTGCTCCTTGGACTGATACGTACTCTCAGTAATGCTTCCAACGCTTCGATATTTCTGTGGAATTATAATGAGAAAGGAGAGTTCGGCATTTGTAGTAAAATCGAAGTTCGATATTAATTTAATTAAATTTTCGTAGAATCCAAAATGTTTTCATTTACAGTGTCAATACTCGTAAACTAAAAATTCGGCTTTTCTTTTTTTATCTTATATATATAGGTTATACGAGAAATCGCAATATTGGACTCAATTTAGTAGGAATTAATACTCCCACTCTTAGTAGGTAAAGCAAAAAATATTAGAGTGCTACAGCAAAGCTTTTTAGACGAATTAAACATTGAATAAAACATTTTTCGACAACTAAAAACTGTTTCCGCGCATAAATCTACGGCGGACGTGATGGTATAAAAATCTTCGTAACTCAACAACAAATAGCATCCAAAAACGAAACCAAACAAAATTCGCTTCGGGTTGGAATCGGGCCGATAGAGTCCAGGGGAGTCGGGAGGCGGAGGGCGGCTCACAATGCTGATTGAAAGCAAATAATGAAATCATAGGGAATGGAGCCTCGGCCGCACCCGCAAATACTGTGAAAAATTGCACAATAGCGCTCGCACAACAATGAATGCACGGGTACTGCTGTATAGTTTCATAAATTGACGTGAACTTAAAAAAATAAACGTCATAAATTTATTTATAAAAACCAACGAGTACCTGCCAATCACAGGCTTAAATTCAAAGTATTTTAGAAAATGCTTTTGAAAAATTTTTCAATAATTTTTTTTTTATATCTACACATTCTTAGATTCAAAACCATGTGAGCTGTATTCGTAGAATAAGCTAACAACTTACAACTGGAAGACACCGAGTCACACAGATTTACTTAGTGGTAAAAGGAAATCACACGCTAGTTTTCTGTCTAACGCTCGTCCACACAAATTTTCTATTTCTGGCAGCTGAACTAAACGAAAACGAATGTCACAACAAGCTCGTCACGTCCTCTTAAAAGAGGACTAGGGGCATCCGACCGTGTTGATAAAAGTACCGTTCTGGTTATTCCATCACAACATCGGGATTTGTATAAATTCATATGAAATGGTAAGATAGCGTGACACGCACCGCACATTGCCTACTATAAGACGGAGTTTATAACGAAATCGTATATAAGCAAGGTGCTATGAACTAGAACTTAGCCCATGTCCTAAAATTTATATGAACAACAAATTAATTTGTCTTTCTTCTATCTTTGTCTTATTATAAAATAATTGTAGGTACATGAATTACATGTAGCTTGCTTTGAACGATAACATTAAAAAGAAGTTTCAATTTAGACGACGAAACGTGACAATCCTAAAGAACGATGCAAAAAGAACTTATTTCCTGTCACCATTTCTCACCGCACCTGAAAGTAATATCCGAGTTACAGCCAGTTCAAACTACTAAAGTATAGTATTTTCTCATATTTCCGGGAGTGTATAAGACCGAGTGGCCGTCAGCATAAAGAAACCGGCCAAACACCAGCGACAAACACGGGAGTGCCGCGCCGCGCCCGCTACACAGCAAACAAATGAAACAACACTTGGCCGATCATCATTGACATAATGCCATATTTTTATTGTATGCCATTGTGAGGAAATAACAATTTTAGGTGTATATCAACGTGAAATACTACCAATTCCTATCGTAGCAACTTGAAACGTTGAAGATATTATGTTGATATTGTTTTATGTAGCGCAACCCCATAGTTGTATGCCATAGGACATATAGACTTGTATGTATAATAAGATCTTATTTACTGACAATAGAGAGGTTTCACCAATCATCGAGCACAAATGTTTGTACAGCTCAAGTTGAATGAGTGACAGGTTGTAGCATTGTCTTCTTACCCGCTCACAAAACTTACTATGGCATTACATTTTTGGTCCCTAACACGTTCAATACGTTCGATACTATAAAGTGTTGTACACTATGTACAGTATCTAGTCACACGACAAAAGGGCGAGGCGGCGCTCAGTCGAGCGTGTGCCGAATGCGCGATGACGGCTGCTAACAAGCGTTAATTACACTCGACCGACCCGCGAACTGACGTATCCTTTACTACCAAGTATTAATATTAAAATAAATTATTTCTCTATGTATTAACATATTCATTATGGTACCGTGGTGACGGCTACTATTACATACTATACTACACATTATTCAAAGACTATTAATATTATAACAAACGCGAATATTTCATGTCATGTACCTACGAAATAATGTCTATAAATTGGAAAACAAAATAAATGCACAGTGCAAATCACACATTAACTAGTTAATAATCTATCTATTAATAAACTGCCCCGATGGATGTTGTAACATCGATCAACTTTCTATATGAGATTATTTTTCAAAGAACTACGACAGTACAGAAAGTAAATTCTGAACTTTCATTGCGATGCTGTCTCAATATCGCAACTTTTTAAAAAAGAAAAAAATATGGGATATCAGACCTCGTCAATAAAGCAGTAGGTTTTTGATTGGTTCAGCGAAGTCCGAACGTTGATTTGTTTCTGAAAAGCCGAATAACATGTAAGAGTAGGTAGGAGTTACGGCTACATGCTCATAGAATCTTGTGACAAGCGAGCCCATGTGTCTAGTGGCGGCGATGTCAAGATGCAAATGAGGCGCCAGAAGCGGCGCCAACGTGACGACACAAAGACTATAGTCGACGCTTCTTCGACGATTTAGTACACCACACTAATTTGCATGCGGGGCAGATTAAATATAGATTGCTGGCGTGTCTCTACTGTAGGGTCACGTGAACTATAATAAAAACAGATATTTCATTTATTTGTATTTATTTATGAGCCGTGAGGATTTATGCAATTTATATCTAACTGAATAATGTGATCTAAAAAATTAAAGCACTTTTAGCTGAAATAAAAAAAAAAAACAAGATTTTCAATTCGTCTATATGTTGCTAATAAATAAATAAATAACGCTTCACACTCACAGCCCCACACTAGGATTCCCTGTGTCGTGGGTGCCATGGACACGTACAAAGACAAATACA
>DWQL01000641.1:0-14083 GCA_018231265.1 Noctuana haematospila | reverse complement strand
ATTTGAAAAATTCTTTTTGTATATGATAGCTACATTCATGAGGAAGGTTATAGGCTATCAAGCATTACGTTACTATTGTTAACGCGGGTAAAACCGCGTGGCACAGCTAGTCGGATATAAACAGCACAGAGCAAAGTATTATGTTGTTAAAATTAAAACAACTAAAAGAAATGTATTTACGAATGAAGTCTTTGTAGAAACCATAATACAAATACCTTTAGAGATCTTGGTAAATGAATCAAGGGAACTAAATTAAAAGCCATTGAAAGAACAAATGGAGGCAATACATTCAGTGCGGTCTTAGAAGAATGCAAACACAGTCGTTCCCGGGACGACTCCCAGCGGACTTGCGTTCCATTTGTACGAAGATACGTCGATGTCTGAGAATGTTACGGGATAGTCGATAGAATCTGTGATTAGGGTTATAGAAATAAAATCAAATAAGTCCTTAAATAGTAGAATCAATAATGGAGAAAAAAAATTATTCGCTATAGAAAAACATAATTGACTTAAATAAAGTCCTGAGAATTATGATAATGGATGGTAGTATTGAATGTTAGTTATAGGTGTTATGGAATGTATATAAGAATCTTATTCTCACGTTTTATAAAAGCGTTTTAACGGGTATATCCTACATTGTCGTCGATCTCGCAGTAACTCTTTATCTATGTTTGCGGAGACTCTTGCGAACGGAAATAGTTCATGTTTGTTAAACGTGAAGGGTGCTTCTGGTATTTGTCTTTGAGTTCTCTTAAGATGTTCTCCTACCTTAAGAAATGGTCTTACTACTAAAAAATATTCAAAGTAAAAATGTTTATACATCACAAAGTATATTTACATATAGTTAATGATAGACAAATAAATAAATTATGGGTAGATTGAGAAGGTTTAGGTCAAAACGAAAACTTCTACTTTTAATTGCCTATTAACTTATTCGGGTACATATACAACATGTAAGCTCTTAGCACGTAGGTAAGGTAGGAAGTAAATAGGATTCCAATACAATAAATATTTACGAGTATTGATTAAATTTCTTTAAATAAGTTATCGCTTACCGCCTTTAGTAAGTTTCGTCAGTAAAGCAACTCAGATGAGTTAGGTCAAGACTCATGACTCTTAGAAAGTTGTGTTAGCTATGCTAATTGCACATCATTGTCAAGGCGATTGAAATGCAAAGCTTTTGTTTTAACGTGTCAATTGTTTAAGAGTTCGTTTTATGAACATGAGGGTCTTGAACATAACTCCCAACGTCAAGTTGAGAATATCGTTTAGCATTGTTCTTGCATTAATTAAATTGTTGATTATGATTTTTTTAGGATTTACCTTATTGGATGTCTCATGTTGTATGTTGCAAACTGTAGGATCATTGATCTTAATAACTATTGACAAAAAAATATTGGTTGGCTGAATTTAGAGTTTATAAGTTCGACATTATTCATAAATTTGAAAGTATATACACACTAAAAGTTTGATCGATTACATAGACAAACAAAAGACAATCTTATCTTGAGTGCACTAATCGTAAACTAGCCACACGAGCTGCCAAGTATGACACAAACAAAAGAAGAATCCAAATAAAAAATATCCTAAAAGCGTTACAGCGTATTCCAATAACCCTAAAAATAAAGTGGCTTTAAATGGAGAAGCTTAAAAATAAACGACTGAGGGATAATTTAGACGTTACGCCCAATATGGAGGGCACCATTGTTTGTCCCATGAGCGTTGTTGACTCAATGCATAGGGTTTTGAAGGCGCGAGATTTGGGTCCGTATTGTTACGTTACAACAGGATTTGGTTAAAGTTGCCTTCTATCAATTTAAAATTAAACAAAATACGGTCCCGTAAATTACTAACAAAGTAATGTAAAACCCGGAGAGTCAAATATGTTTTGTTTAATGCTCCAAATTTGGCAATGGTTTTTCTCTTGGCATACATTCCAGATTCTCATGCTCACAGATCGATGACCTAAAATGCAGTAGATGTATTTGTGAAATTGTTTCAGTAACTAAGTTTTAAAAATAAATTTACGGGATAAAGTAAATAGATAAATAAAGAAAATGAGGGAGTTTATACTTCTAGAATAATGGTATGTTTCGTTGCTGACAACACTGCGAGAGACCTTTTTAAATAATTAGATGGCCGAAGCCTAAATAGGATTATAAACTAACTTTCACGCAACTAGATTAATTAACTAAACTGTATTAATTATATCCTTTTTGATCAAAATTTTATGACGTAACATCCATTGACGAAAAGCCACATCACAAACGGCCACCAGCCCCCAGTTTCGGGTGCGTGGGTGTAACATAATTGAGTGCTCATTCCACGCGGAGAGAAATTGTTTGCCGTTAATTAAGCATTCTTCGTGTGGTTTGATTACTAACTTACCAACCCGTTCTGTGGCAACGTGATAGTGAGATAGTGGTAATAGACATCCGATGTGTTTACTTTGTTAACTATTTTCCCAAGTATTTTCTTGTTTAGTTTTTCCCTAACATCGTACTACTGTAGTTAATTTGACAAGCGCTTACAAACTTCATCCTAACTTCATACATCTCCATCATTTTCTGGATCTCCTCGTAAATAGCAATTAAGCTTAAGCTAACTTGAGCTAAGATGTAATAAATAATAGTAATACTTGTAATAATTAAGGGAGATACGTGCATGGATTGATCTACCAAACTTTAGTGCTACAGAAATGGTACGTCCAAGTTCAAACACTCTCAATGCTCAGTTTTAATATAATGGGTCAATTGAATTCTGACTGCATACATTCCAGCCAGGACCTAATAATGTACGAACATTCACGTTTGTTGTATTAACCTCTTAAACTAAGAAACCACAATCTAACAGTAGTGTAACGTCGTCACGACCGCCTTTGTTAAATTGAGCACTTTGCGATATACGAGTACAAGAAGGCTACAATGCAACTTGCACAATCCTACCACAAACTTGACTCACGATTATAATACTCGTAATTTACTTCTAGACACGCCTTGTTATGACCTGTGTCTTATGTCTATAGGAATACGGGTCACAATCTTTTAATAATGAGTGCTAAACTAAGGGTGTCCACAAACTAATCAACGCCCAAGTGATATTGAATTATCTTCTCTCTTAATCATGCATACATAGGTATATATCCAAGCCTTTGTGCAGTTTTTAATAATCAGCTATTTTTATTTTAAAAACTGACTGTTAGGACGTACGATACGCGGTTGAATGTCAACATTAGCAATGCCAGAGATATAGTATTTATTGTATACTATGTTATAGCCCGATTTGAAGAGGTTACTGAAGTTAATATAGCTATATAGATTCATTCTGTTTTTAATAATTTCTGAATGTGATATGCGAATAAATAGTGTGACGTTTAAGAGAAGTTTTGTAACATGAAAATAGAAAATAAGAATATCATTAGACAATCAGAAATACGTGTAGCACCCAATAGCATGACGGCTAATAGTTAATTCCAGTGGCAGCAGAATTTTCGCTAATAAAGTTGTAATAGTCTCTATAAAGGCTCTAGAATTTACGCAAGCCTTCGCAGGCACTCGCCTTGAAGAAATCTATGTCCAATTGAATAACATCGGGGGGCGGAGCCGAGGGTATAAGTAAGTGGATAGAGTCATTAGCCGCGATGTGGGTATTTCCAACTCAGTAACTAATGCACCAACTCGCTCGCTTGTTGACAAGCCTCATTCTATAGGCTGTTAGATGGAGGTAGCTAAAATACTGAGAGATTCTTGTTAATAGTCTGATAACGGCGTAAAATTTTGTTATTTTTAATTAGTAGATACACACTATTGGAAATTTTTGTTGGGTTTTGACGAATGTGTTAATGTAACCAGCATTCTAATGGAACCAAGCATGATAACTGCTGCTTATATTTATACTCGAACTGATTAAACAACGTTATTTAAAGGACTAGAAAGTTTATGAACGAGAAGAGCTTTCTAACGGCAACGTTGAAGGGAAAAGAACAGGTCACCCTTTGCAGAGGAAGAATACATCGACAAAATGTAGTAGTCATTTACCATAAGTCTCGATCTAAACCGATATACAAATCTCGTATAGTATGTGCAAATCATACTCTGAAATAAGGTTCTCAACTACTTACTGAACCGTAGAAAGTGTTCAGAAGATCTGAGCATTTCTGTCCGAAGTTACACCAAGTAATCCAATCTGGTTAAGAAAACTAGCCAGCAGCATTTTTCAAAAGAACCTCTGCACGAATCAAGTTCTACTGATTTCATGGTGCTTCTAGCCGTGACGTAAGCTCATTAGTATCTGATAGCCATTTTGCGTTTTGCGTTCGCTACGGCTCGTTAGCGTTTCGTGTCGCTAACACCGAATAGGTGTATCGTGTGAACAGCTTTTTAGATTGTTCGCGTGTTTTTGAGTACCTGTTACTGTAATGATACAGTCTATAGGTTCTCCTTTATAGTGGCTATTGTATGGATAATATTCAATCTGCTGGGTTTTAGATAAAACATGACGAAGGTACCCATGTTAATCCTACTTTACTGGTTTGCAATCAATATAACTAATTCGTAGGTTACGCACTTGTACAGTGTTTAATAACGTTATATACTTCTGATTTGTCAGACTACGAATATGCCCAGTAGTGAGACATTATCTAATAATTTGTTTAAGCATTTTAAGACAACTTCAGCGTGAGCAGTTGTACGTTATAACTAGTATAATATATCTACTCTTGTGACGTCACGGCTATTACACCGACACCCTCACTGTAGTGGATCGGAGCTTTTATTTTTATTGCTGCTTTACGATGACGGACCTGTTTATGCCCGCGTGGTAATCGAAATGCTTTTTTTAATCCAGTAATTAGAATGAACGTGGCAAGTAGGTGGAATAAATTATAATGGGATTCTTTAGATTCTTTTGACATGAGTGTGATGGGATAGTATTTAATATACATTTGTATATAGATTTATAAGAAGCAAAGAAGGGCAAAGGAAGCAAATATTTCAGTAGATGGACAGCAGGGTCGTCTTACTGCGATCACCAACATATATACACAAATAAGCGCTTTGACTACAGCAAAACCTTTACAATAGTGACGCCTGCAACTTAAAGCGTAGATAATTCGAAGGAGTATCCGGACGATTTCGTAAAAGGGTGCTATTAACGCAAAACTGAGTTACAGTTGTGGTACTTAAATCGGACTTGTGCGAACATTCTCAGCAAATACAATGAATTCAACAACAAACTGTAGTTGCAGTCGTTGCGTTAAAAAAGTTGCGTAAAATTTATTTTGACTCGAGTTTGGCTCCATTTTAAAACTGCTCTTGTATAAAACTCTTTATGGTTAATTTAAGGTTATGGGCCAACTTTGTTGTTAATTCAGTAAGCTTAGTGAGTTTTGTTTATATTGTAGTGTATAATAATGATAATAATATGTAGGTACCTATTGTTCAAGTGTAACCCAAAATTTACGTGCCTCATTTAATTACTGTTCATTTAATTTTTGTTCTCGTGTCTATCACACAATACACGAACTGGTCTCAATCACCTTTGGAAATACGACCCCGACCGGACCCACAAGACAATGACCCCGTCTAAAAAACCACCCTTAAAAAGGGGCAACACTAACCCTTTGTACGCCCTGTTTTGATTCGTAATTCGTTTTTAAAAATCTCTCTGACTAACTTTGTGATTGCAAATTAATGAATTTAAGAGGATCATTTCCTTTCATTCCACCGGTCCACGACCTTTGTGACTGTTTGTTTGTTCTTTAAGATTTTTGAACACTTAGCTTTCTTTGTTCTATAAATATATCTTCTTTCTTCTAATAATATAAAATTCTCGTGTCACAATGTTTGTTGCGAAACTCCTCTGAAACGGCTTGACTGATTCTTATGAAATTTTGTGTGTATATTTAGTATGTCTGAGAATAGGATATAAACTTTTTTCATACCCCTAAGTGACGATCAACATTATTTTTTCAAATATTTTTAAACTTTGACATAAGAAATATTACTTAATAACTTTAAATTTTCACTCGTCTACTACCAACCCTCATTTTTTCATATGGCACACAACATTTGCAGGGCAGCTAGTATTAAATAGCAGTGCGGTGATCAATTACATCAGGTGCATCTGCATGCTCCTTTTCTACTCATTTGCGATAGATATTAACTGTAAATCGATCGTCAACACTTCTTTTATCATTAGATATTCAGGTATCCTTACTAATTGTATAGTAATTTTACGAATTTCGTCGCTGAAACTTGAAGTGTTTTCACTATTGTGTTACATTGTAAGATTTGTTTTTACTTTCCCTTCCTGTTCATTTATTATTGACACGTGAACTCACCGACTGTTTCCTATTTGTAGAACTTCAGTTCTGAATTTGTTCCACGAGTAAGGAATACAACGAGTAAGGAATACAACGTGTATGAATTATAAATGTATCGCTTCTGTTGGGGTTTCGAATAATTGTTAGTAAGTATTTCAAATTTTAATTGTTCCTTGTTTTGCCAACATTGTAATTTTGAAGGTAATTTAAACATTTTAAACTGGCTGTATATTCTTCATAAATAAAAACCACAATTATAGTTCAGTTTCCACTACTTTATTACAGTTCGTAACATTATTTAATAGCTGATTGAAATAAATGCGAGCAGCGTGGTGAAGTATGATCCAGGATTTCTCCGGTGTTGGGGAGAAACCCGAGCTTTAAAAACAATGCATTCATTCATGTCAGATTTCTCATGCTGTACGTACTTCTAAATGATTTCTCTGTTTACTGTATCACTATTTCCACAAACCGCTATCATAACATTTACTTTGACATGTATAGTAACATCACTATTACTATTCGTTTTTGCTAATTCGCCATCATGCCATTGTTAGTTTAGTTTCGCTTCACTGCAGCCCATCTGCAGCTGCATATGGACACAAAACGACAAACAAACAAATGATACAACAAACAAGCAGGACACAACAATAACGCCCTTCCATTTGCATCTAAATGCAAAGGGACGGAGAAATGTTTGTGCTAAGGTCAATAGTAATGCCAATTTAATTTAAACATTGTGTTTGTGGAGAATAAATGATTTGGTAAAATTATGATTGTTATAAGTCACTGTGCCTAATTGTATAGATGATGGAGAGAAAATCTTGTTTTGTCAAACATAATTTGCCGTTAAAGTTATATTTGCTTCCATTGTTTATATGCAATGAAAATACTTCATTTCCAAAGAAGATATTTTAATAGAAGTAGCACAAATTTCTTTGTTTTGCAGAAAGGACTAAGTTTGAATTTAATCAATTTATTCTAATTCTAAAAAGAACTAATAAATTATGTGTATCTTTGAACAAAATATTTTTACTAACTTATACTTTTGAATATTCCACTGTAATCTTTTTTGAACATGTGCACCATCATCATCCACATGTTCATTTTGAGCTTCTATTAAATATAATGCTCTTCAAATGCTCGTTACTTGACAAATAATACAGCAACTAATTGGCATGCTATATGAACAGGCGGCTCTGACAGAGATTGAGTTTGAAATCTAATGCACTTCTCATTTTTCAAACCACCCCCTTTAGTGTTGAAATCGTGTTTAAATGCCCCGAGGGATGGATGGACAATTAGAAATACAATAGTGCGATAGTTGTTTCGCATATTCGTGTGCTCTAAATTAGACTTTAAGTATATGGAGCTAAGGTTGAAAGCTATAAAGTAGTTTTTGCTTTGTCGTAAGATACAATTGCAAAATCTGCGGCTGCAACCCCTTTGTGTCGCCCACTGTTGGACGAGGGTCTCGGGTTAATCAAATGGCTACCCCATTTGGTAGTTTTTTTCGAAATTGGAGTTTATCAAGGATCTCATGCCTTAAGACAATAATGACCAGGATAGAAAGCTTTCCTCACAAAGTGTCTCATTTTATTCGACAACACTTCTGAAAATACTCGTCAAGACTGCACTACAGGCTTTCTCCTTTTCAGAAAATATGAACACATTCATCATTACCCCAAGTTTGTAATAAAACTTTTGCCTACGGCGAAGTCGATCTTGGCCTCCTAAATGAGAGCTAGCTGCTTTCCTCTGTCCTGAACTGTCTCTTGACAGTTGCTGGCTTAAAACTCGTATAGTTCCGCCTCAACTCGGCCTCTCTCACCATAGTTAGGGTGGCCGATAGGCTGTCAACCTTCCGGCCGTCCCAAATAAGCTGCTTCAAGTCATCATCGTCACCCATTCCACATGGCAAAGGTAGCGCAAACGGTGTGCCATTACTTCCTCTACAATGTTCAGCTAGGTCACTAAACATAGGTACTATCTATATTTTTTTACGGATTTACCCTCCATTTCTCATTTTCAGATTAGATGAGACCCAGAATTTTACGTGGAACCTTACGTCTTGCTAAAACTAAAAGTTCTTCTCTTCATTTAGAGTCGGCCACTGACTTGCTTCGCCGTCATACATGAAAATTGATCAAATTAATTAAATTTAGTTAAACTATAATTATAATCAATAAACACATTATTAATACTTAGCAACGTTAATTCAATGACGGACTCACGATCTACCTTGTACATAAACTTAACGTTACCTTTATCGGTTTACTGAATACCGCTATTATCTACAATATTACGCCTGCAGCAAAACCAGGTTTCTGACTTTCCTTAATAGTCTTAACATAAACTGTATTTTCACTTAACTCAACATAATTTATAAGTCATATACACTTGTAACTTGATTCTCAAATTCTTTTCTCTTCTTCGTTCTTAAGATTTCCTCTGTCTCAGTTTTAAGCAAAACAATAGCAAATTGCTATAGAAACCAGCAATGAAATACCGCAATAAACAACTGTTATTCTTTTAACGTTAACCAAAAACTTCAATTCTAACCTTTACGTTTTTGTGCTGACCTACTGATTAAGAACACAAAACTTTCTTCTTACTAAAGGTCACAGTGGTTAACTCAACCCTTTCTCAACTTTAAGTAAACGTTTTGCAAACCACGTGCTAAATAATTCCTAATACGATTTTTTTATCATGGTTGTGTAATTCCTTAATGAATTAATGAATGTCACTATCTTGCAAATACACTTAGCTTACACCTTTATTTATGATTTATTTTACCGCTATTACTTACAATAGCCTCAAGCGAAGTCAGGTAATCTATATACGACATCGTATCGTCTGACATCGGAATAACCGCAGTAATTGGCTTATTGCGCAAACAAGCAGAACATTATTAAATGACTGAGGGCAGACATGAGACTAGCGACATAATAATATTTTTGTGTTTCATAATAAGAAAATACGTCTGTAGGCATTATTCGTTCAAACTGCTAAAGAACCGATGGTGTTTTCGGTTTATCAATTTTCATTTGATATAAGTACCTATGTAACTTCAATATATTTATAACTGTAGGTATCATCGCTAATCTATTACTCTTACAAAATAAAATAACAATCTCTTTGTAAAATTGTTAGGGTTAGAATGTCCTTTTTGTTCAGTCTATTTTTTGTTGAATAGCCACTTCGAAATTGTTATACACTTCACTTTTCAGAGCCCAAAAGGGAATTTAAAAATATAGTTGCAAAGGTCCCAACTCGTAAAATTTCAATATCCGTTTAGTCGGCATCTCTTTTAATCTTGGATAAATTTGTCTCTCGCACCCTTGTAGAGTTGGGAATCTCTACATTTATCGGCTCCCATACAAAATTTTAAAAAAACTAAGCGACTATTATAAGCGGTAAAGCGAACCGCTGGTAAGTACGATTACCTAATCGTATGACCATCCAACACCCAACTTAACAACAATACGAAGTTTGTAATTTTATCGCTGCTAGTATTCCACTAAAATAAAGTTCGAAATATACTTTTTCAAAGTGATAGGTTTTAGGACGTTTAGAAGCCGTTAGATTTCAGTCCTCCCTTATTGAATTAAGACACCCGAATGACGTAGCGTAATGATAATGATCAACAATAGATTTCCCGTAACGTCGTGACGAGATGAGATCATTTTCCTAGACCCCATTGTCTTTTTCTCTTCTTTCCCTTCCGAGTTGTTTACATTTCATCCCTTTTTAAAGGTTAAGAAGTTTAAGGATCTTTGTTTTGCTGAATGGTGTTGAAATGTTTTTTTTCTGCAGCGGTTGGGTTTTATTTACATTCAGTCTACGAGTTAAATTACAAAGAGATTCTTTTTATTGCAATATCAATAAAATTGATCTCAAATTAATTGCTTAACTACAGACTTCATTATTACTCTTGAGTTCTATAGCAGGTGATTAAGTATATTTTTTCTACCGACCCGCATTTCGCCAGCATGGTGGACTATGGTCATAAGCTTCAAACTCTTCTCATACATAATCGAAAGGAGACCCGTGCCCAGCATTGGGACACCCAATAAGTGTCGTTGATGACGGTGTAGATGACATCACCAGGTTGTCTTTACCTTGCATAAGTCTTTACATTACGTTGTCTTTACATTATTTCGTTATAGGTACATTATTTTTAATATGTATATTAAGTGAAACTGACCATTTCAAACAAAAATTCAATATTCAAACGATGTACTTGAAAATCCATTACATGAACCGATAAAAGTTTACTGACGTGCCCAGACAGATGTTGAACATTTAATTTTTACGGCCCATGTTATTGCAAGGGGTGGTTCAACAATGAGGACATTAAAATTATCGAACCCCTCCAAACATGACAGGTAACTTGAAACGGAAATTAACGAGGCCTTATCGTCGAAACCAAATTAACCATTTCCACCGGAAATAGAATTGCACCTCCAACGGTTTATAATTAATTGCCTATTGCGCGCCTAATTCTGAGTATCATCTTCATCATTTAATTGCTTATTAAAATTATTTGCTCTTTATTTAAGTGGGTGGTGATATAATTCGGAAGGGACTATAAAGTTGATGTAATTTTTTCAGACTTTGAAAGTTATGTTAATTGAGGACTATCAATTACGTAGGACATAATATACCTATGGCAAAGTTATGCTTAAATGTAGTTTTTTAAGTAGCTTAACTATATGAATAGTGCTTTTAACTCTTTTTACTTTTTATGTTCCACTAAATACTCCACCACGCTGCTTCAATGGAGATTGGTAGATAAATGGGTTAGTGAAAAACCCGTGTCGGGCATTGTCAAACCGCCCAAAAGGCCTCCGACTAGGTTTTAAATATTTTTAAGGCTTAAGTTAGAGCCATGAACCGACGATTCAAGACAAAATTAAATGTGTTCAAGATTAATATGAAAACCAAATAACGTACAATAATCAAAATCTTCACGCCGAGTCGTACACATTTACACGAAGAGCTGGTCCAGCATAATATTGCCATCGGTGCAGAATTCAGCTTCATATCATTATGTATCGCAGCTACAAATACAATTACCCAGTATCTTGCTCGGCTCGTGCTGGCGCGTGTCATCCTCCAACATTCATGAATATGAAGTTTGTATTCAGTCGCCATCTCCGAGAAGCTCACTCGGTTATATAATGGATCTTATCTACATGTTTATATTGCTACCTACTCGCATCTTGTATGGTCTTTGTACCTACGACTGTTACACCTAACGATATTTTGACATACCTGTATTGAACCAATCAGTATTTACTATAATTCAAATTGCATTATAAAGTTGTTCTCACGTATTTAAATCACGAATTTACTTTACGAAACGTCATGTTAAACAGAACTGATTATTTTTAGAATCAAAGCATGCTGAAACCGCATGGTATAAAGTGACTTGGGAATCAATAAATGCGCATTGCAGGGTGGCAAGAATGGGAAATATAGAACGAAAAAAAATAATAAACATGCCAAATTCCTTTGGCTCTATCGAAAAAGTGGTAAAAATCTAAAAGGAACATTTTTGTTTAGGAACGGTTGTTAGCAGCGAATTCGTGAATTAATGTAAAATTTGTTCACGGCGAGAACTTTTCGTGATATTCTGCAAAATTCCTGCGGGGAGCATTTAACCGAACACGTATTGGTGGAAAAAGCATCTGGCCAGCGAAGCTCGTTTCCCCATGCTTCTGTCTGACGTGAGTTTCTGATGAAATTTACTTTATTTTCAAATCAAAATTGTTTTCAACCAAACTCAAGAAGTTAATAGTTTTTTTTACGTATCATAAATCTTGTATCTAAAGTAATAATGCAATATGGATTTACCACCGTTATTTTAACCTTTTTGTTTAACTTTGACTGTTACTTGTATTTTATTAAGCGTTATTCTCATGATATTGTAATTTATACTTATCATAATAAGTTATAATTAAAGAGGTCTGTGATGTACTTACGCAATTTTTAAAAGGAGTATTAAGAAAATGTATTGAGTCTACAACTGCAATAAAAAGCTGATTTAGCAGGACGACGTTTAGTGGAGACGGGCGCATGGCATCTGGCCGGTGCGCACCGTTGCATTCCAAACTTTCTTTCTCCGGTCGAATAAATTCCTGCTGTTTTTCCACTTTACTTCCTCGCCCCGAGCCATCCGTGTTTTCCCTCGCTCCTCTGTTGCTTATTATTCTTATCTCAGTTTGAAAGGAAGCTGCTCGTTCTCAACTTCTGCTTTTGTTTATTTCCCGAACATTATAAGCTCCAAGTCGATTTCATTCAGTAGATATTTGTAACGTAATCTCTTTTCATGCAACATAATTAGGACGATGTTTGTTCAATGAAACTCGAAAAGCTGGTCTCTGTATAAACAAAAGTTTTCATTACGGAAAAGTATAGAAATGCAAGCGTTTGGTTTATTTTAACTTTGCTGGTAAGTGGATTGCTGAATTTATAATAGAATCGGTATAAAGAGAGGGATGGAAGTTTGCATTGAAATGTTATTTAAAATTTGCATAATTGCTTACTAAACCGGTGCGGGTCGTAATAATACCTGAAGAAGTTGTAACTGAGTGTTTTAATGCTTCCTAAAATCTCTATTATCTGACTATTGGACTATGTAAGTAGGTATTTACCCTTAATATAATATGATAAATTTATTATCTTTTCGTGTGTGTTTCGTTTCGTGTTCGTGTGTTCGCTATGAACAAAACATTTGTAAAGAAGAAATGCCTAATTTATTTTTACTTTTTGTCTTGGCCACCTAATATACAACTACTTACAAAAGCGCAAATATTCCGTCATATAAGTTTTTTCCACCTTAGCTGTGGAATGCGAGCGCCTGTCTGCGCCCACTTATCCAATTCACGACGCGAGTTAGCGTCACCTCTACGCAAATTACTTCGTGGGCTCGCAGTTTAACTCGTTAGACTTCTTTTATAAATTCACCGGCTGCAAATTGTTTTGTCACATCAGATTTTTGTCCTCGTTAACACTGCAGATCACTAAGGTCTCTTTATAAAATTCAACGTTTACTATGACATGTGAATATACTTACCTATATCTAAGTTAACCAACGCAATTTTTTATAGGTTCGATATGTTAACTGATTTATCCGTCATATTATTTTATATTGCTCGTATTAGTTAATAGATACTCATATTACTTTAAACTAATGGATTTATACCGCGCCTCAAAACGGGTCAGTCCAACTTTTGACAAATGAATAATTATAATTCGATTAATTAAGATCACATTTTGATCCTTCGATCAGTTTAATAAGTTAACTCTAACGTTTCTACGTAACTAAAATTAAGATTAATCACAAAATGAATTACAGCTCATAGTCATTAATTAAGAACACTTACAACACAAACACTCCGGTCACTTTAACCCCGATACATTGACAAACCGCATAAGTAATGTCTGCGTTAAGTGGATTTACTATCGCTCCAGTACGGTTACTATGATGTATGGATTTTACACGCTTCCGCGTATCTGACGTGAAATATTGGATGTGTATTTTCTCTAGACTTTCCGCGAGCTTCGTGTAATTTTTCGCACCTCACATTCAATTTCAATCTTAAGAAGATAGGAACTTGCCTCACCGAGTGTTTGATTAATAGGTTATGCGAGTAATGCACTGGAAATTTCTCGGTATTGCTCTCCTATTATAGTAAACCTACATATTTTTATAAAATTCTGTCTTTAACTTTTTTCGATAAGTTCTGTTTATAA
>DWQL01000640.1:0-14086 GCA_018231265.1 Noctuana haematospila | reverse complement strand
GTAGAAGAACCAATCCTTAAGAGCTACTGCAGTCTTTCACCAACGAGTATGTATTGATAAAACGTAAAACGTTCAAGGCAACGTAACGTCACAGCAAAGTATTGTTATTTTAACAGTTTTACTTAAACGTTTAATAAAAAATGGATGAACAAGAGAAGAAAATCAGTGTTCTCTGTCTGGGGCCTACAGGATCGGGGAAAACGACTTTATTAAAAAAGTTACAAGAGGCAGAAGGCATAGACTACACGTACAGTCCCGTCCCAACAATTGGCACTAACCTTTACGACATTCATTACACGAATAAAAGCGGGAAAAAGCAGATAATGACAGTGAGAGAAGTCGGTGGCGAAATGGTAACTTTCTGGAAGAACTATTTGGACGGCGTTGAGAAAGTAAGTAGGTACCTAACTCTCGTCATTCTACTATCGTTGATATCTATCGGCAAAATGATTTAATTACCTATATTAATTTATGTTATTTTAACTACATTTATTTATAAATACATTGTTTATATTATAATAAATATAAATACATTTTATTTATATTAAAATATCAATTTCTTCAACAGGTGATATTTGTAGTAGACACGTCAAACTTGTGCCAAATTTCGGCTGCAGCAGTATCGCTTTACACATTATTGGCTGAACCGAAGTTGAGAAATGCTAAGGTATGAAAAATAATATGTCGGTAGTGTCTATGGTTAATATTTTATGTCTGTAAGCTCTTATTTGAAAAAAGGAACGATAACATGAAAGAAAAAAAAGTTTGGCATATTATTATCCTCTTAATATCGTCGGCCAGTCCCAATATTTATCTTCTTAAATGTTAAATATAAGTTAAAGAATAATACTATAAGTAGGTACCTACCTACCTATAGTTTTACACCTATTTCTTTGTAAAGAAACTATTATTATTGTATTCTACAGTTTATTTTGGTGCTCAGCAAGATGGATGCGGCTTACAGGCAAATGCGCAACGAGGCGCTTCTAATGCTACAACACGCGCGTTTGAAAACCGAACTGCCGAATGCACCCACTCTTCTAGAAGCGTCTCCTCTAACCGGGGAAGGACTGGATGAACTGCGGACATTTCTTGCAGAAACTAAACGCGTTGCACCCTTCTCGAATGTCAAGTTATAAAAGAACGAAGAACGTCCACACTTCCTTGAGGCGACCATCAGCTTCCGGGGTAACAGCGCAACTACATGCAGGACAATAGCCTGCTTGAGGTTGGATGTAGATGTCCATGAGCAGCAGCGACCACTTAACACTAAGTGGCTTGCATGCTCGTCTGCTACTTCATGTCATAAAAAATACGAAGAAATTATAAGATATGAACCATCAGAAAGATGGTTTCTTTCAAATAGATAAAATAAATACCTCGTTTACCGAGACGCTGGAACTCGAAAATACATTTGAATAAACTGAAAATTCTTAATACTTATAAATGTCATATGGTAATAGTAACGTATATTGTATGTTATAAAGTTATTTGATTTTTAAATACGCTTGATGTTATTATTTCACATCGACAATGGTACATAATAATATAGCGTGGTGTTTATGATAGATACTCTAAATCCAGAAGTTATTAATCAGCTGAGGTAATGTAATGAGGTAAGGTAATGTAATGACAAGAGCGGACGGAAGCCTAATTTACCCTGTTGTTAATGTTTTATTTAAATTTCACCCAAACCGACCCAACTCATTTAAACATTAAACAGCAATGGCCGCAACCTTCACCTGCTTAACTTAATTGCATACAGTAGGTACAGCAAGGTAAATTATAAAAATCTAGCTGATAACATTAACATCCTGCGAAAAATTATATTTTGTATTCTCATAAAAGAACAGGATTAATTGTTATCTTGATGAGCAGAGGAAACAACAATACCAACGCACGAGGCCAGCCTCGAGAGATCAGATTTAATAGCGTTTACTACCTTACCTATCTCACATTTAAACATCATAGATCTCACTTAATTAAAAACAAAACAAAAATTTATTTAAATTATTATATAAGACTCATAAGCATTCCTCTACGTCATTGTTACAAGGTAAAAAAATATACCTTATGTACCTTAGAAAGAGATACCTCAGTATCTATCTACTTGAACTTTTGAAGACGCTTTTTGAGGTCACAAAAATATTATTGTGAATTTTTTTATAGAAAGAAAAAACAATGTGTATAAGCAATTAATTAGACACAATAGTGTTGATATGGTCATACATATCTATAGAGATAGCCAGTCCATTGCGCTATAGAGGTCAGTGCCTCTGCCCTTGAGCCCTTGTGGCAAGAATATGAAATAATTTCATAGTAGAAGGAATAGTTAATTTTGTAAGCAAATTAATTTTCCGTTTTTTAATTATGTAGCCAGTATTTTAAAAATGTTAAAATCTTGCAACACTTAAAATGTCAAATAATTAAATAATTATGTTGTCAATGTCGCTTTGCTTTGCAATCTTACATTTTCATCTTTGCATTTTGCATTGTTTCAATTGTTTGATTTGAATTAGTCTGTGAAGTGAACTCTGTAATTTGAATTGAAAATTAAATTGAATACATACATACATAAAACCAAGTAAATCAATACAATAATGTACATAAATTTAGTGTTTTTCTAATAAGATAATGTAAACATAGCGTTGTGCTGTAAAAGTGGATGTGAAAATGGATTTAACCAGACTTTGTCGCAGCTGTATGAAAGAAGTAGCGACGTGGGAAAGAGATAACTTCAGCAAAAGAGCTGTGGATATGTTTTGCTTTTGTACTAATATCAAGGTACGCTATCCCGGTGCCTGCAGAAATTACATGAAATGATGCTGTCGTTATGGCTCATTGTTGATTCATAAAGTTAAATATGTTTGTGCATTTTGTCTGCACTAGTCATTTCGTTAGAGAGTAGTGTAATAAGGAATCTTCATTCTATAGCATCCCACCAGAATAGGATCTTTAAAAAATCTGTAAAGAGCTCTTCACTAAATAGTTTCTGGTGTTGCCCATGTCCTTTCAGTATTGTAAGATTACCTACTTCCAAAACAGCAGGAAAAAAATAATAGTTAACAGTAAATTGAATGGGCAATCATGAATTATCCAAAAAAAATTGTTTCATCAAGCCATCTTAAAAATTACTGACAAATTAAAGTAGAGTAAATCTTGAGTTACTTCTATTATTCTAAAGTTTGCCTAATCAACATTTCTGTTCAGATTACAGAGGAAGAGACACTCCCTAAACAATTCTGCTACGACTGCATTATCAAAATAGAATCGGCTTTCATGTTTATAAAAGAAGCTCAAAATGTGAACATTACTCTAAGGAATATCGTATCAAGAAGTGAGACTAGTATTATCGTTGAGCCAGAGAGCGTCAAACAGATAGAATTCAATGAAAAACCTCTCAGCACTCTTAAACTCACTTTACCTGATTATAAACTTTGCAGCGCCATCATAAGTAGCACCAAACCCATTACCAAGAGTATTGTTGAAGATATTAATAACACAATAAATTATAGTAATAATGAAGCTGATTTAGCACAAGAAAATGTAGATCAATTTGAAAGCTTTGATATCCTTGATAATACAGAGGAATTAGCACCTGAAGAATTAGAATCAAATGAAATGGATATTAGTAAGAGTAATATAGATGTGACTTTAAATGTTGAAAAGAAGAATATTTGCACAGTTTGCAGGAAGAGTTTCAGTTCTAAGGTTTGGCTTGCTAAGCATATGGAGAAGGAGCATTCTGGTCAGAAATATAGCTGTGCACAATGTCCTAAAAGTGAGTGTGAGCTGCTATCAATCAGTAATTGATTGTTCAATTATATATCAGTGGAGCTAAGTTAGACCAAAAGGTTTATTTTTAATGTGCCATGAATTATTTATTAGTATAACTTTTCATACTAACTTGCGAAAGGTAAACATTTTGTTAAATTTCAGTACAATTATTATGAAAAAGGCAGTTATTAATATTAAACTAATAACTCTTATTATTGAAGTGGCTAAAGATCTGCTATAATAAGTCATAATCTAATACTAAAAAAATTTTTTTTCAGTATTCACTAAGCCCTCTCAAGTTCTTTACCATTCTGCATCACATTCAGATGAGCGCAAGTTTGCTTGCAATGTGTGCGGGAAGAGATTCAAACTGCGAAAGCAGCTCATGACACATGCGAAGGGACATAGTGATGTGAGGCCATATGCCTGTGATAAGTGCACAATGAGGTACAGAACATTTTATTAAAAAATCTATTTTAAGAACACTCACATACAAAGATAGCTCAAAAATCACTATATTTTCAGTCCAACCCTCATGAGGTTTTAAGTAGCAACTCCACCACATCTATCCAATTTGAGGTTGGATGTGGGTATCCATTTCACACAATTTAACCTGGCTCAATTTGTTGGCCTGTATGCTTGTTAAAAAACAAATTAACTTAAATTTTCAAAAAGAAAAATTCGACCGATTTCTAATTGTCATTTTCAGATTCAAAATGAAAAGTATCCTGAAATGTCATATGAAAGTCCATGAAGATAAGAAGGAATATTTATGTTCGTTTTGTGGCTGGAGCTTTGCTCAAGGCAAGTGTTTGAATCACCATTTTAATTCAATAATGGTTGGATGGGTTACATAATAGAATTATTCTTTAAATTAATATTGAGGCAACCATCTTAGTCGTCAATAGTTGCAATACACCCAATTAAATGTGGTATGTGGATATCAATGGGTTGCAATGACCACATAACATGTGGTGGCATGCTTGTTCTTTCGCTACTCGTTTGAGATAAAAATGTATTGTCATCAACAATGAACGATTGCTAAACAGCAATGCCCGTTACTGAAACATAAAGAGAGTTGCAAGCATTTTTACTTCTGTTTCCAGCCAGCAACTTAGAAGTTCACATCCGCAAGCACACGGGCGACAAGCCGTACACTTGTTCGTCGTGCGTGTTTCGCGCGGCGTCCGCTTCAAGCCTGCGGCGCCACGAGCGCAGGCATCAGGACGCGCGTATATATGTATGCAAGCACTGCCGGAAGGGATTCTTTGACGCAAGTGCACTGGTGGGTATACTTTTTAAGCTGGTCTACCACTAAGTAAATTAAATGTATTTATTTGAAAATATTGTAGGAATAGCGACCGAATAAATCATCGAATAAGCGTTATACTAAACTGACCGTTACCGGTTTGAGCCGACATTTCATTAGTTGCTGATATATCGAAAAATGCTCAGTTCTAGAAGTTGCGCTTATATTTTATTATATAATATCCCCAGGCCCGGCACACGCGCACGCACACGGGCGAGCTGCCGTACCAGTGCCCGGGCTGCGCGCGCGCCTTCGCCGACAGTTGGAAGCGCAAGACGCACCTCATGCGCGCGCACCGCCTCGCGCTGCACGACATCCCGCGCCTGCGCCGCGACGGACGACCGGCTCAATGAATTAACACACACACACAAACACTAGTTATCTGTTCTAACGCAAAGGACAGATGAACACTGAGAGAAAAGGATGGCCAGGACACATTTTTGTGGATTGTTAATGGGCTCAATACACCTCAGCTTATTGATGACCCCAATGTTACATAGTTACATTTTGAGGATTAGTATTGAAAGATGGTGTAGCAAAGTCTCCTCTTAGAAATATGAAGGAGTTATGATGCAGGTCACAGCCATATGAAGAGATAAGCCTGTAGTGAGCTAGAAAGGAAAAATAGTGGACAAAACAATTACGCAAAAAATATTGTTCGTGATATTATTATGTGTTAAATAAACGTCCAAATCAAACAACAATTTATTTAATTCTTTACATAACCTAACAGTCAATAACTATTGAAAAAATTATATTTGAATATAATAATAATTTGTGTTAAATAACTTTATAATTCACACAAATGAGACAAATGCAAAAGTTTCATGCAAAAGACAAATGCTAGTAAAGGCAGACTATGGTCTGGAATTAAACCCAGATTGTTTTTGAACTAAACATATTATTCATCTATAGTATCTATACAAACACGTGCTAAGCCAAACTGTCTAGTTTGAGTTGACATTTATTTATTTTTCACAAAACAATATTGAATGACTAGATGGGAAATATTGTTGCAACCTGATATAATTATTTATTTTACACTGTGACTTGAACATTTTGAACTATGTTGGACCATTCCACTTTGGAAGGCACGAGATAAAAAGCCGGAGCCACCTTCTGGCCACAAGGACATTTACACCCTGAAACAAAACAAAATTATTTGAATCAAAAATTAAAAAAGAAACATGTCCAGCCCTAGTAGAAATATGGAAAATCCTTTTTTATTGGATGGTCACGTCATACAAAAAACACCTTTCAGGTCTACAGCGGTTTAGGTCAATCATTGAGGACAAAGCATTTTATATATAGAACCCGTAACCCAGCTTGAAGCTTCTAATCTTGTTTACATACACTTGGGTCAGTGCGGCACGACATCAGACCACAAACAGCATATTCAAACTATATTAACCCAACAGTGGAAAGTGCAACTACAAAACGATTACTGATTACAAGAGCACGCACCCATGACCCAGCTGAAGCTGCCGATCTTGTTGGCGCATTTGGGGCAGTGCAGCTTGCCGTGCGGCGCGGAGGCCACGGCGCGCATCCACGCCATGGGCTCCACGAACCACATGAGGCGGCACGCCGCCGCGTCCGCGCGCGCCGCGATGCTCGCGTCCACCAGGCTCGTCTCGCTGTACCCGTCCAGCACCTGCATATACATTCATGAGCTATTTGACAAGCAAGTCAAATGAGATACTTTTATTGAGCTGTCAAAATGCAACTCCTTTATACATTTTGTATTACCAATACACATTAAGACGTCACAATTTCATGAGTCAATAGACAGATTTTTTTATCGATTCAAATGAAATAAAAATAGAATTTATTAAATTATGTGAATCAAATTAAAATTAAATAAATTTAGTAGTTCATTGATAGCTAGTTATACATACTATATAAAAAAATTTTTGTTAAACTCTTACTTATATTTAGTTAGTTCTTTTTAATTTGCTTTAACATTCTTAACTAAACTAAAAACACGATTGTAGAAAAAATACCTCTTGGCTAGGCCCATCGTCGTTGTCCGCTTGGCTGTGCCCAGCATTGTCGCTGGAGTCTTCCGCCTCAATCTTAACCCCATTGTCCATTATCTGGCAAGCGAGGCTCTTCAACTTTTCAATCAGTAACTGCCCATTCTCAGCACAGTTCAATCCAGTCAGTTTGCTGGGTGGCGGCCTTATGCCTTTCTTGGCTAGCTCTATTTTAACCTGAAATTTAAAACAATATAGTTTAGACTCGTAGAACGACCTTATCGATTTTAAAAATGACAATATTTAATACTTAACGCTTCCAGAACAAAACAACAGACTTCCTGTTTTCTATGGAACACACCACAGAACTGAGAAAGAGAGAAAATATGACAGACTGACTCTTTTAGCACAGAAACAAGCATATCAACTTAAGATTCATCTTACCTGTTTGGGCAAATGTGGAATGATATTGCTCTGGCTAGCTACTATGCGACGGCACTTCTTGCATCTGTACACTATGGGATCTGGTCTTTCCCGGATTAGTCCTGGGTCAGGCTTCACGAGATCCGCAAACAATTGTGGCAAGATTTTAACTACAAATCAAGAACACTTAACATTGTTAGTTATAATGATAGATGTAGGTTGGATATCGATTATTTATTAATAAAGTTAGCAAAAATATGTTATGCACTCTAATCTTGTGCGTAGCACATTAATTTGTGAATTTTGTGATAGTTAAAAAGTTAACTATAAAATGTTTTAAATATAAGTTTAGTAAGCCGACACCTGATAGATTTTAATACTTAAAATTAGGCAAATACACTTTTCTAAGGCAACATTGTTTTATAAAACGTTATATTTGTTATAGTTAAAATAGTTTTGATATGGCAAGTCTCTTGTATATATTTTTTTTAAACTTCATCCATTCATACAAACCTAATATTATTACATATTAATACCTTGCTTTAACTTCTGTCCCGCCATTTTGAGTCTAAACTGCTTGAATCTTGGATCATCTTTGTTTATGCAGTAGCCCATATGTCCAAAAAGCTTCAACTGGGCCACAAAGCCCACGTTTGGGCCTATGAACCGCCTTTTACTCTTCACCAATACAAAGGCGTCTTCATAACACAGTCCATACTTCTCCATTATGTAACTAATCACTACAGCTGCGGAGCGGGACACTCCAAAGTAACTGGAATTGTTAAAAGTGGTCACTACAACCCATGTATATTCACTTCTATCCTCAAATAGCATTTCTTATCCTAACTCCAAACTTGTACCATTTCGATCAGTTAGATTAGATGTTGCAATAGAAAAATATGAAGTAGAATTACCAGTGAACAAGAACAGTTCCACCATTGCTGATGGCCTGCTTGATGAACTCATTGCACTCCGGCAAATTGCTGATTAGGTCTTCCTTGGGCACATCTGCCACTGAAAAATTCAATGAACTACATTATGTATAAATGAAGAAAAAATTTATTGCATCATAGAAACTAAGAAAACACAGACTACATAAATTTTATTTATATAACACTAACCATAATTTTACCATTCAAGATCTCTCAAACCCAAAAAAAATCATCAAAATCAGTCCAGCCAATTAGGAGTTTCAAACGTGACAAACATACAGAAGAAGATGTAGCCTACCTATATAATATGTCTCTGAGATCAATTTGAAATTCTAACCTTTAATATACTTGAAGTGAAGGTTGGTCCGTTCCAGTATAGATCTGGGCAGAGGTACCAAGTCAATGGTCAGAATATGTGTAACGTTTAGTTTCTCTAATGTCTTAGAATCCCGAGCACAAGCCAAATTACCTGTAAAAAGTAATAAGACTAAGTTATACCATCTGAAATTTCTAAAATTGGGAGCTTTACAATAATTTTAGGAAAATTAATCTCTAGTTAAATATAGTCTATGACTATGCATTACTACTCTGCCCTGTGCTGGCTCTTATGTGATATATTTATATCAACTAGCTTATCTCCGTGATTTTATGTGTGGACTTCTAAGTTGGGCTCTAAAAATCAAAATCTAGTAGATTGGACAAGGAATCACACTGTCCCATACAAACTATGCCCCGTTTTTCACCCCCTTAGGGGTAGAATTTTGGTACATCTTCAAGTTTCATGTCTCTACAATCAGTGCTTTAGGCTGTGTCTTGACCTGTTAGTCAGTCATTCAGGACAAAGCATTATGTACAGAAGATTATTGTTTAGTACTCCTGTATCAAAATTATTGTATTTCATGTTCGTAATCTATGATAAAGTGTGCTATGATATGACGTTCCTAGTTTTTACTATGGTATTAAATTAAATACACACCCAAGTACAAGCCATCATCAATGAGATCTACGCTGATGTCAAGATCGTCATTCCCATCATCATGAGGCTGCTCGGCGTGAATCTGCACATCAGCTATTTGCTTGGCCATTTAGATAATAATCATTTATCTTCCTGAAAACAATGGAATAAAATATCAGCTTCATATCATTTTTTATTGCATTATTCAAGTAACTAGTAAAATTATCACACGAATCAACACTTGGTTATTAAACATAATTGCAATAATAAGTTATTCATTAGAAAAGGTTATCTATTCACCGCTTATTCCTATTTGTCACCCCTATCATCCAAATTGTACTTTAAGTAGGAAGATTTTTTAAAGTAATGCACTGGAGTTCTTACTGCGTCCTATACACTTAAACGATTGTCTCTGATATTACATTATGCGTCCCCGTTTAATTATTGTAAACATCTATCACACTTACCTGTGTCAAACAAAAATCAATACTTCTGTACTTCAACTTTATGTTGATTGGTACTACACTTCTGCTGCTTACTGCAGTAAGGGAGTATTAGGGACTACTTTATTTGCTGTGTTTTGTTTGTTTTCATTTTTTTCTATATTTTTATTATCAATGCATCTGCTGAAAATACCTAAATTTTAAAAAAAATTTTTAAATGCTTTGAAATTTTTATTTACCGCGCGAACTTCAGACTTCACTTCACAGGGGTGACGTACGTGACGTGAGTGACTTGCGTGACATGAGTGACGTGAAGTGTCAAGTGACGCGACCACAGGCAGCATAGACGGACTTCGCGAAAGAATTATTATATCAATATAATATATTCTGTGGAAAATGAATGATAATAAAATTTTAAATATCGCGATAAGGTATATCGATATTTTATCGTTTATTTAAATTTGATCAGTTTTAATCATAACTTTAATTTTGTAATGGTTACAAACTGCTGCTATCCACAGCGTATAAAATATTTTTAAATGTTAAAAGTCATTGAGTTTTTTATTTAACATTAAATTTGATTTTAATGAACAATTAATGTTGTATACCTAACTTGATGATCGGACTAACTCAAAATTCACGCGATTCCTAAATGCCATCTTTAATAGTCACGCTATAATTTTTTATTGATAAAATGAATCTACTTTCTATTCTACATCTGAGCATATCATTATCTACCTATCATATACTTTAGTGGGTAAATTGTGTAACCATAGTGACTCGGCAGTTTCAAACCCGCTTTCATAAGGCAAATATTCGTATAGGGCTGCCTCAGGTCGTATATTTTTTATCTATAGGTACAAATCTGCCTGCCCGCTTGCAACCTACTTTATGGCCAAATGGTAGTTACGGGTATCTCCACGCAACCAGTGAAGTCCCGGAGCATACTCCACCACGCTGCTCCAGTGCAGTATACTTCGCAGACAGGCAGCCTGTCTGAGTATAGTCTATATTGATTCAAAAACAATACTATTTGTCTTAGAGAAGGTAAATTAAGTAATGTAAATGTAAACAGGTAACTACTGCGTAACAGTAAGTCGACATTATCTTTCCTTTACCTTACAAATATGTATTTTACGAAATGTAACCTAATAACACCTGGGTGAAATGAGGATAATTTGAATAACGATGGCATAACTATTTATCTCAGCTGATGTGATCGGCGTGTTTTCCTCATTCCTTAGTGGTAGCCTAAACATAATGATTTAAGTCGGTGCCATAAGTACCTATATTATGTGTAGGAAGGGGAGGAGGCGGGGGTATGTATAGGGCCCTAAGATGGCAAATTTGCTTTTAGAGACGGCATTAATAGTTGACAAAAAGGCGCCGAAAACCTACGCTACGCCACTGGATCTGTCCTAGGATCTTCGCATCATCGCATCTCGGGGTAGTGGTAGAAATAAAATTATCAATTAATCCGTATTGTTCTATGAACTCAATGTCACCGCTCTAAATACTTCATCTTAGAAAAAGATTCAAAAAAAAAACGAAGTCGTTCCATTGTCTTTAAAATTTTAAAATACCGTTACGTTAACTTACGTTACTCTGTCAGTTTGTATATTTACGTTTATGAAAATTACATGATTACCTACGCAACATAATGCAATTTGCGCAAAATTTTGCCGAACAACGTTGCAATGATATTTCTTAATCGCAGGCTGGAATCGAGAACGATATTACGTCAAACGACCGCGCACGCCTTGAACATTAAACATAACACTTGTGTGTATTACGAGTACGACGTGGTTTTGGATGTTATAATGACCATGGCTATTATTCATTCCTATGTCGCTGCTTTTAACGGCTACGAATAGGGGCTACGGGCCTCGAGGATTCCCTCCTTACCCGGGACAGACTCGGATGGACGACAGCCCCCCGGTGACGACTTCCCGCCGTTTGGCGGTGCATGACCATGGTGGTGTTGTAATTAGATAGATGGGAAATTATTCATCAACGAACTAACAGATATTTTTTGTTCAATAGTTAAGTAGTTTGTTTAACTTTAGAAGTTCAAAAGGGAACACAAGGAAAGGATGTATAATAATATGTACAATACATTATCTATTTATATAGATATAAAAGTGGCTTTTCTTAAAAGAAAAGTAGTAATGCTAATTAATATAAAACACAGAATTTAAATAGCTGTCTTGCTGATCAGCGTTTTCTCAATTTCAAAACAAGTGTAAGATAAACCTACCAATAAGTTCTAATAATAATTAATTCAAAAAGGCAGTATAAATAAAAGGGGTAGCTTTAAATATAAACTTCCTTTAGGAAGCTGTGCCTCAACGTTGTAGTCACGCAAGTATCTATATTCTCCTTTTTTACTAGAAACATCCTTGAACCCTTTTTTTAGTGCCCACTTCTGGGCCCGTGCCCAAAAACGACGAAGGCCTGAAGCATAATCCACCACGTTTCTCCAAAGCCTGATGAAGATAAGAGAGGTGGAGCAGTAGGAACATATTACAAAATGAAAAAATTCTAAATTCTAATTTTTTTTTCATTTATTCATCATAAGATATTTGTATACACTGAATGAACGTTAAATAATATGGTACATCGGCTTTTTTGGATACCATAAGTAGTACTAGGTACTACTCGTAGCAGTTACATAGAAATCATAGGTCAATAACGATGTCACATCAAACCTAACCTAATGCAAAAGTGTGACAAACTGTAGTCGTAAATAGCTGTGATTTAGGATCTGCCTCATCGGAGCCCATCGGGGGCATCGGCGCTCATCGAGGCTCATTGACTTGGAAGAACCGGCAGTTCGTAACCCTCAATCCTCTCCGCTAGAACGCACACACGACACAATGGGTGGCCAGGGTGACTACATGAATGAATTAAGTGGACAATTTCACTTTTATCACAACACAACTAAGTACATGGCAATTGCGTAGCTAAAATTAGACTACTGTACAATAATAATTACGAGTTTCTTTAAAAGTCACTTAGTATTAAATAGCTAATAAACAGGAACTAAAGATGTTGTTCATAAATAATAATAACGCCTCACATTCATAATTATAAGGCTTTTGTCCACGCTAGGACTGACTCTGTCAATAACATAGACGCGCAAAAAATAAACATCCAGATATATAATATATAGTTATTAAGTACGTACTTAGGTAGGTACGTTTGTGTTATAAATACTTATGTTTGTATTTGCTAAGACGATCTCCTCATAACTGTCCCCGGCAAGCCCCGATGTGTATGCAACAAAAAAGGTTTTAACTTTTAAGGAAAAGTTAATTAAAAACGAATTCAAAAAGTTATGGTCCAACATATTTTTTTTACCTTTTATATTTCATACTAAACTTCATTTACGTACATTGATGTTAAAAGCTGACGAAAAATCTACCTACATCTTGCAAGACGTGAACTAAAATAAGATAATAATTTCTTCCTTTTTGGACAGGAGACATGGGCGGTATGGCCACAGCACGCGAATTGTGCAACAATGCGCATATGCAATGCAATATCTTCCCGATCGAGCGCGACCAAATGGCAGGTCACACTTCCTGGTTTGCTCCACGAAATGATCACAAGCTCGTTATCACTGCTTCTGTGTCACCATGTAAGACTCTCTACAATATTTTGTAATAAAAACTAGATTGAATGTGTAGAAATAGCTCAAAGTAACCCAGTGAGCTATTGAGGCTATGCTCAGTAGCCTATTCTCACTCACCAGATTCTATTACTCTACGTTGATAACTCAGATGTTGAGAATTAGGCCTCTTATTCGAGAAGACCAGGTTCAAAGCCCGATGTCTATTACCTAGTTGTACACATAATAATTAAAGATTCTTCACAACGCCATTTATTTTAAAAACTGTAGTTCTAGTTAGTATATAGAAAATAACAGGTTTACGAGCTTATTGTGTAAATGTATTTATACAAGGAATATTTTACCAATGTGTGTTACTTGGGCGCCTACTTAATTACACGGGAAGGCACATGACAGGTATCGCTTTAGATTTAGATAGGTATCGATTAAGAAGTCGAAATGTTATCGGTAGAAATAAAGAAATAAGAAACTATAGAATATAATGTGTATATCTCATAATACATGTGGGATGGAAATAAAAGGGCAGGTTTAGGACATCTTATTTATTATTTACATATTAAGTACATCGACCTAGCCCTCGCGCTCTCCACTCACATCTCTCATCTGTCTCTCGATCCTCTTATGTTCTACGCTTACATTC
>DWQL01000639.1:0-14087 GCA_018231265.1 Noctuana haematospila | reverse complement strand
CAGCTGTCTCTGTCGCGCGCTAATCCGCCGATCTCCTCCGCCGGGTGGCTACACCTACGCGTACCGCGAAATGATAGCGAAGGTGCAGCCGGTGTCATAGCTGATCGGTGGAACAGCGCGCGACAGAGACAGCGCCAAAGTTAAATCTTGATGTTAGAACAGGCAATTTCGCTAGAGTTCCGCGCGGCATACAACGACAACGTGTTCGGATCTTTCAGCGGTTCCGCTACAACAGTTCCGCGGCGGAGATGTGCTATCACCATTAGAGCAATGAATAACATGCTTTCTGCCTTAGACTAAATAAAATAAATGGACAAATTTCAGTAAAACACGTGTACACTCACACATTCACAGAATGATATTCTCTTGTATATATTTTTGTTGTTTATATATTTATTTCGAAGCTCTTCTCTTACATCCGAGTAACATATAATTAACGTTATCCATAAGACAACAATCTATATTACTTATGTTCAGATTGGATTCCTTTTAAAGGTTTAACATACTTTCTCCTTACCTCCATTATTCTTTTTCGCCCCAAAATGGCGTATTACTTGCGCAAACATTGACTTAGCTGTGTTCAGAGATTGCGCGTCGACGCGATTCAACGCTTGTAATCACAACATACTGTATTTTAACAGGTAAAACTGATTTGCATAGTACTTTCTTTATTGTTAATACAAGAAAAACAAATAGCGCCATCTATTAATTTGAAGTTCCGTGAAGCTTCATTTACTTAACGGCAGACATGGGTGCAGCGTGGGTGCATGGGTCTTTTAAATAAGAAAGTTATATAATATTGTTGCACAAACTAATAACATGCTATATGACTTGTTTTTGTTCCACATATCGTCCACATTTATAAAACATGTTATTTAACTGTGTTTTATTGTTTTTGTTATTATTTTTGTTATTTAACTATGTTATATAACATAGTTAAATAACATGTTTTATAACATGTTTTGTTATATAATCTGTACGCACTCTAAGACATGTTATGATACCCAATACATTTGCTATGGCCGGCAAGGAATAGAGAAATACAGATTGCATTTGTTCTATACTTTATTGGCTTAGGTAGATAATAATTCTTCATCCTGTGTCTTGTGTTACAAACTAAATACCTCGACAGTTTTTAACCAGCTTTGTTCACTCATGTACCAACAGATGGCGTTAGTACCTACATACGCTAATGTCTTCTTCGCATCTTTCCTTTTTTGGGCAAAATTATTTTAAACGATCAACAGCAAACATAGAAGTGATATTGTTAACGTGAATTGTTTATTGACTCGCCATGTTTTCAGACAGACACCCTTTTTTCTTAATTATACTTATGATCATGTTATGTGCACTTATAAAGTTGTTGGCTAGTTTTAGATACAAGAAACTATCGTCTGCATTTAGAACGTGTCACGACATATTTAAGAGAAGTAATTTTGTCGAAATGCGCTCACTGAATACGAAATCATAATTAAAACTTTATATATTTATACTAAGCACATTGTAAATACTGCAGTGACAATTGTAATTCGGGCCCTTTACTACAATTTCTTGAAACGCTGTTTCAATAACCATTTATATAAAAAATTCTCATACAAAATAATGTTGTTGGTTATTTTAACAATGTTTTATGAGATAGCAGTAGGTGCCTAACCTCGAAAGCGGCCACACTCATTCTTATGAGAAGATTTTTTGAAACATGAATAGGTATGTTATAATTTTAGTCTTTACGTTAGTTTTACGTTTGTTGTACGATGTTTTTCTATAGATATTTAATATTCACCATGTATTGTATATAGTAGATAGTACAAAAATATTAAACGAAAACAAGTATTTGAAAATGTTTGCTTTTTATTACTTTTCCAATTGCTCTCCTTAAGATGTCATTGTGAGGACTTCCTCACTTTCCTTCAAGACGTTTTCTGTATAAATCGACTAAAGGCAGACATCGGAATGTTACTAAAAATTACAATGATTTATTAATAAAAAAATTATATGAAAGACAATGTTTTTCTGTCCTAAAATCAACTGAAGATACATTTTACAGCCGTCAATGTGTTAGCGACTCTGATCTGGTGTTTCTCTTGTTTATAAAAAGGCAACGGTGACCACTTACCTACAAATAGTACCTATACCTCTTTGCTAGACATTGAAATTGTAGGTCATAATATGTAGGCACCTAGGTGCTTCACATGAGAGTGATCACAACATTCTTCTGTGGTTTTATTAAATTGGAAAATATTCTTGGTTTGTTGCATTGTAAACAGCTTAGTCCACTGTCTTAATGGCGGCATTATGATTTAATTCTATCGCCATTCTAACTACTTATCGCAACCATACGTTGAAGGTAAGGGCTTACCAAACAAAAAGGCGACTTCCGTTACAAGACTTATAGAACTCCAAATGCCTTCAACTCTGAACCGGCAAACGAAGTCCAAAATTGACACCACGAAACCGAGGACTATGAAGCCGAGAGCATACCAAAGATATATTTGCAGGAGTAAGGCATTTTCCTGTAATTAAAAACTGTTTATTTGTTAGTTCCTTTTAAGTTACAGGCAACCTCAGTCCGTAAGTATTAATAAACTGTACTTAAGATTCAGATTGACCTTGAGTGCGAACCAAAGGTACATTACGAGCGATCTGGAAACCTCGAGTGCTGTCAGTACTCGAATGGGTGACCGTTATAATTATTTTCATGTGCGTTTTCGTGCCTTTGGCGCGGTAATCCGTCTGTCCCGGTTGTTTTCGACGCAGGTAACAGTCATTAAACCTGATTGGAGGCTCTTGTGCGGTTTGACAACATCCGACACGGGTTGGCAATTAACCACTACCAATCCACATTCTAACACAGGCAAGTAGGTAAACCTATTACCGGCTGATTGTTACAAGGCTGTCAATGTGGAGAAGTGGCCGACTTGTAGGGAATTCCCCGAATTCAGGGAAATTTACTCTTTTTGTCCTTTGTGGAAGAAAATGTGGGGAATTTTCCATATTTAAGTAAAAATCAGCCAACATTGCAAACGTAAGTAGTATTTTCAAATTTAAATCATCAAAAAAACAGTTGAACTTAAAAAATCATAATCTCGAACTAAACAGCTCCAATAAACCTTTAAAAACTTCTTATTTGACGTTTCCCCCCCTCGTTTCTTTATGTGGAAAATTGTGGGGAATTGAGACTTTCTTCTCCCCGAATCGTGCAATTTTGCTTTGAGGAACTTTGAACAAATGTATTGGCAACGCGACTTACAACAATAGAACCGAGAAGTAGAAGAATATTAGCCATTTGAAATAGCGTGACAAGCGTGCTTCTCATCGAGTCCACTTGCTGTAGCATTTCGCAGCAAGGTGTTTCGGAGTCATCCAATAACACATCGATTATGCTTGCTGACTTGAAGGGACATAATATGTTTCCATTAAAATAATATTTAGATAATAATAATCCATCTTTAAGGCTGAAATACATTGATCGACAAAAGGAACACACTATTTCGATCGCCCACGTACAGAGATAGATGAATGAATAGACTATAGTGAATGTTTTTCAGTATAAATAACTCATCAGCCGTCAATCGCATTTGCTTTATTTGTCCATTTAGCATAGGTCAGTAGGTATTTGTTTTTATGAAATGCAACTTACCAAACTTATTAAAGATATGAAAACAACAGAACTTCGGGGTGTGAGGCAGCAGCAAGTACCATCGCCACAAGATTCAAAAACAATTAAATTGTTCATTTAGTGAATAACAGATATAAAAAAAGGCGCTCAAATATGGCTTAAATTATTGTAATTTACAGATCGCCTTTGAAATCTTTTTCCTACATAAAGTTGATCAGTTATGTAAATCTTTTTATTATTTCTTTTCAATGACATTGACTAGTAGCTGTCCAAGAAATAGAACCTAGCTGTTATCAGTATGATAATTTCCGGTTTCCGGTTACGTAGACATTACGGTGACGTTATTTTTTTATGCCTAATCGGTTTACGGACAGGATCTCCGAATAGGTAGGTACCTATAGAGTATTAAAGAGGTTAGTGGCTAAAAGGTACTGGCTGATAATAAGTGCAGTTTTAAACATACACGGGAATAAAAAGTAAAAACCTCTAATCTAAATAAAGCATGACAAGAACTCAAAAGAACGTTTCAGGCATTCAAAAAGAAGTTGCGAAAATGTTGCGATATTTTCTGCCACTATGTCTCATAACATTATCTTGTGGTTCTTATTATTTTGTTGTTTGCATGGAATTTGAAGGTAGTTTTTATTTTCTATGATTTTCTTGTTACTTTGACGTTATTTAGGTATCTATCTACCTAAATAAAAACATTGGGCTTGACTGTGTGAAGATGTCGAGGAAAACCATTAATAAATTGTTAATTAAGTTCCTGTATGATATAATAAGTAGGTATAATAGTTAATAAGTATAAAAACTGTTGAGTTTGGTTTTTATCGTCATTTGATTGTAAAATAATATAAAATTTATTTATTAACAGCTGAAGAACAAATTTCCAATGTGGAAGACTTTGCATTGGAAGCTAATGAAAGCAATACATACAATGACATTGAAGAACTTATAGAAAAAGTAGAGGAACTAGCTGCTCAAGCCGAGAAGACTGTAAAAGAAGGAATATTGCCTATAGAGAACACTGAGCAGATATACTCCAAAGTGGAAGACGCGGTAGAAGAATTAGTAGATATGACGAATGAAACATTAAATATATACAAATTCTTCAACGCTAAAGGTATAGAAAGAGTTATTCTGCCGAATTTAGGTATCCACTACACGCCTTTGAAGAGGCAACTGCTGTTATTGATCAAAAACCTTTTCGATGTAGCTCCTATATCAACGAACGCAGTCATTCCTATAAGTGTTGTAGACAAAGTACTAGATATATTCGAAAATGATGACAATTTAGCACTGAAAGCACATGCACTTGATGTCATATATGTTTGGTTGCCAGGTAACCCCAAGGTGCAAACACGTGTCATGAGAATGAAAGGCTTAGAAACGTTTTACCACCAAGTAGCAAAGTTGGATGTAGGAGTTATTGAGCAGCTTTTGGACCTTTTCAACAAAATTTTGGAGGAACATATCAAAGCTCGAAGAAAGGACATGCAGAGAAGCAAAGCTGATCACGATAGACTTATAATGTATCAAAGAATTGGCTTAATAGAACGACTATCGATGCCTAAAGTGTGTTATGGTTTGTTAAATATGTTGGAAACTTCATTGTCTTTCAATACAGAAGGAAAAGAAATACCGCTGCCGATATTTAAGCTCTTAAAAAATATAAGACCGTATTGCATTAATACTTACAAAGCCAAGTCAAAGCAAACCAAGATCTTTAATGAACTATTAAAGTATGTCAATGATTCGAAACGAATGAGTTATTTGGAGAAGTCGGGTCTAAACATAAGTGATACGCATTTAATTTTAAAAGAATATTCAAATGTTTTCAATGCAGGTCTCGCTAAAGACGAATTGTAATTAAGTTTATTTCAATAAATGAATTGAATATTCACAGATAAATGCTGGGTTAATTTATTTTAATAGTTCTATTTTTGCTTATTACTTTATTGTTAGTTACGAGTAGGTATTTGAATTATACAACGGCCTATTCCATTTAATTCTACTGCTTATTAAGTTTACTATAGAAGGTACTAACATAAATGTAGAGTCTAAAAAATCAATCTGTTTATTTTCATAATAAAAGGTTAAAGTATTTAACAGATTAATGTAAGAAGAGATTAACTATCCACGATAACAAGATTATATTAGTAAATTATGTAATAGTGTCTGTAGGTATCTACTTTCGCTTAGTGCAATCTAAATAAAATATAAACAGAAGCTCTCTTGCTATCTACTTAGCGGTGTGCAAAAATAATTATATTTTATTAAATTTCATTAACAATGGCGGCCCATCCGTGTGGTCTGGTATCTACCGCAATGACTGTGATACCCCATTGTGCAACTTGCATAGGGATATTGGGGTGAACGTCGCTTTTATTTTCTTTTGTGATGCACCGATTGTTGCAAATTGATTTATAGCCAAGTTTGCGATGTTGACTGGATATGTTGTTACCTAATTTATTATTTATCATTGGATATCTCTTTAGTATAGTGTGAATCGGTATAAAAACCAACGTTTGAGAAAGTAAGTAAGTAATCGATAAAGAAAAATTTGGATCCCTTTTTAAGCACTTTACGACACAAGGAAGAGTCGGAGATTTAGTATAGTGAAAGTTCATGTGCAGAATGATAAAATGTTACCTTTAACTCTATAATATATAATAATACATGAAGAGAAATTTTGTAGTTACCTACCCCTTAACTGTGAATTGTAATCATACAGAATGTAAGAGATAACAGACAAGAAGAATTGATAAGAGTGTAGGAGCCATAGATTTTGTATAAACGAGTATTTCTTATCATCTTTTCTCTCTCAGATCTAACCAAAATTGTAAGTAGATACCTACACCACAAAACCTACTACTAAATAGCCACCCATGGCGCGTGATTTGTCAACGACAGTCACTAGCTACTAATGATCTTGGATAGATTTGTCTGTGTTTCCGTTACAACACTTTAATAAATTGCTTTTACTACAATTTATTTATAACCATTTTGTTCACTCTATCAGGTATTTGAATTTGAATAATTTCGGACAATAAGTAGGTATTTGGACAGTAGGTACTTGGATACATTTTTTTTGTCATATAGGTTTGCAGGACGAAGCAGACAATCATGATTAGGTATTAGCATTATTAGTAACTCGTGTCATATCATAAAGTAGCTTGATAGATGATTAAGTACCTGTGTGGTACTTACCTGAAGTCTATAACTCGCAGACCTTATACCTACTACGTGAAATGCGATGTTTTGTATCCAGAATACCAATGAATTATTACGCTATCAGAGATTTTAACATTCTATCTCTAGAGTCAGTGCTCTACATACTGAAAATAAAAAATAATCATAAATAAAAGATACTAGGAGGAAAAAAATACTAAAAAGATTCCTTCAAGTGATATTATTATCTGTAACAGCTCAAATCCCACGATAAACTTTTTGATCAATTGAACTACATGTTGCGTGGGAGTCCATACAAGGTGTCTGAAGTCACAGAGGTCGACTAAACAAACACAAAAATCCGATCAAATCGATCATGTTTACGCGTAATAAAAAATGTTTTACGCATTGCTCGTATTGCTACAACGATTCATGCACTGTCACACGTCAAAAAGTGTAAAGAATTGCAAGAAAATCGATCAAGAGCGAATCGGACTAGCATTGAGAGTTCCGTACAGTCCGTATTTAATAACAGTTCCTACGGAACTATAACAAACCTTTGAAAATTGGGTGTAGCTGTTTATAGTAATCGCGGTCATTGTCACATATATACCTACGTCCCTATAAGTACATGGTGCAAAAGTTTTGAATTAACCACCATATTGACTTAATCAACAACTGACCGTGCTTCTCTATCTATTGATCGCCTTTTTTAGGCCCACATTTATTAAACTACCTATTTCAGGTAAAAATTACTGTGTTATGTTTTAAATTCTCATAAAACCTTCACACTATTTGACTCTTATAAATTTATTCTTATATTTGATTACCTATATTACTTATTGATTTGGCTAAGTTTCTTATTGTTAATGAAGTCGTTAGTGAACATCTTATTTTCACCTCTACTAACATCAATTTATCAACTCATCACTGACTTTAGACTTCATTCTTACGGAACCTAAAAATGAAAGATTACGCATATTAAATAAAATGAAGGTGCTACTTATGGTCATAGGACAACTTGAACCAAAACGAATTTGCGCAAAGTGAAAAGTAAAAAATGCGCGTGAGAATAAAATTTGTGACTTTTTCTATAAACGGATCATGAATGAGCTTTGTCAAGTAATGACCGCACTAAATAATGCTATTTGTATTGTATACGCAATTCTTAGGACTATTTGAACGGGCTGGTAGGATGAGCAAACTATTGCATATTGAGGGACAAAAAAGCTCCGCATCGAAATTTTTTTTTCTCAAAACTTTTTTTTTAACTGAGTTTTTTTTTAAATATTTGTTCCGATAAATAAATAATCAAATATTTATTGCATATTTTTACCTAATCTATTATTTAATTTTTTAAAATAGGTAAATACCTAACTATACGATCCATCTCGCAGTTTCACTCAACGCCTGATAACTTTTTATAAGTGTTACAACACAACGTAAATAACAGTCCGTAACAGCTTATCAAAAAACAAAGTTGAAAAATTCTTTGTAAATTTAAATAACAATAAATAAATTGGTATAAAGATTAATCTATCTTAATCTTAATACTTTAATACTAGCAAAATCGTAATAAACACACAACACATCTAATCAAATAAAGTTCGTACACTAGCGACAGTCCAAAGTAACACAATGTTGAGGTCACCCCAATGACTTTGGATCTGCGGCAAAATCAGGTAGCAATATCAATAATCATAAAAGTGCAAATACACAAAAAAGTAAGCGGAGGCGTGAAGACCCACCTGACCAAAGTTCCCATGCACTGGACAAGTCTTTATATATAACTAGCTGTGCCCCCCGGTTTCACCCGCATTAAGAATTGCAACGTAACGTTTGATAGCCTATCGCCATCCTCGATAAATGAACTATCTTACACTAAAAGAATTTTTCAAATCGGTCCTGTAGTTCCTGATATAAGCGCGATCAAACAAACAAACTCTTCAGGCTATCAAGCATTACGTTACAATTCTTAACGCGGGTACAACCGCAGGATACAGCTAGTTATAATATATAGGTCCTGTATAGCTGTATATCATGTTCACATAATCCTAAAGAAAAGTTCCTATTGCGTACTATTTGACCGAAGAGATTCAAATTAAATGCCTGGGACATCGTACCCAAAAAAAAACTTAGGTGCGTAGATAATTTTTTTAACTTTACATCCTTTGGATTTTGAACCCTCATTGATGAATGACCTTCAGATGTGAAGGCGCGTTCTAAAGAAGCGTCCATAGACAGTCACAGACAATAAATGTTTACACGGTCCAGTCATTAATATTGTGTTTTGTCAAGAATTTCATTCACCCCGCGAGCCACCTGCGACCAAATATCGAAAAATCCTTTTTTATCCAAAGAACAAACTCAAACTTCGATATGCTCAATAAATTTTCCATTCAGCAAATTTGTTCGTTTCGTAGGCGGGTTATCTAATGAAATAAATAATATTATCCGTTCCCATGCTTTTGGGATGAACCTGAAAAAAACTTAGGATGGTTAGTTAGTTTTTTGGTCATTCAGAAGTCACACCTCCTTTGATTTTCGTGGACAATGTTTTTTATATGGAGATTTTAAACGGTTCACGTGAGAAACAGCATTCTAAAAATTGTATATTCTTCATATTTATGTGTCATAGTTGGGCTCACGATTAGTAGGTACCTACGCTTAAATTAAACTGTACCTTAATTTTAAGTAGAATAAGTAATGTACCTACCTAAAAGTTGCTAACATGGGTTAGCAAATTCGTAATGCTTAGTAAGAATTAAGTTTATTGTACTTATATTGAATTTATTGTAGCTCAATCGTGACTTCATCAGTTAATTTTCGTTTGCTTTGCCCAATTGTATGGGACCTAAATTTAAAACTTTCTTCCAACTTTCTTACGAAAATAGAATAGGTTCAGTAAAATATATTAAGCATTTAAGCAATAAAATACATCACGCTGTTAGCATTGACTGTACTGACAACACGTCGTTTATCTAATTAAATAACATTTTAACACTAAAATGGCGGCCACACGCTGTGAACGAACGGACTTCCGAATTTCTAACAATGTTTCACTTACAACCATTTAAATTACGATATTTGGACGAACGAAGACGTGGGAAAATGTCCAATTTGCACTTAATATAATATGTGCAATTTCTTAACGCACTTGTTATAGATTCAATTTATTGCAGCCTAAAAGGCTAACGGCAATCGACAATAGGTAACACTAACGTATAGAAAAATAAATTTTGCAGTTCTAAATGTGATTAGGACTTTATAGGTCTTATTGATTTGAACTGTTGTTCACGTTTAGTTTATAAGAGTCTTTATATAAAGGAATATTCAGAAGGTTACACCGTACTAATAAAATATATATTTCATAGTGTAAACTTGCGTGAGTAAACTGAGTAACTAATAATATAAAGCTGAAGAGTCTGTTTGTTTGTTTTTAACTTGTTTAATCTCAGGAACTACTGTACTGATTTGAAAAATTCTTTTAGTGCAAGATAGTCCATTTATCGAGACAGGCAACGTTGCAATTCTTAACGCGGGTGAAACCAGGGCGAAAAGCTCTGTATAATATTTAGTACCTTAGGGTACTTGACATTAAGAAGATATGAAGAATACGAACTGTTGTGTGTGTGTGTGTCTTGCACAGATATTAATTAACATGTGAATGTTTTATGGTTTTAGTACCTACCCGTTATTAATTTTGCGTAAAAACTTGAGTTACATTATTATCAGTAACTACAAATAATTCTAGTCACACCCCATAAAACGTCAACGGTCAACAAATAATCGTAACAAATTACTTTTATTTCTCAAAAATCTTTTAATATCACAAGTGTGCGTCTCGGCACAATGACACAGAGTCAAAATATTTTAAAACGCCTAATTGTCTATGACTGTCCATTCTTCCTTTCTTCCTTAGACCGGAAATCCGTACTTGGGTGCCATTTTGTTATTTCACTTGCGTAAGTATTAAATTTTTTGTGAAGAATAGGTTGCGCGGAATGATGTATCGATTCTATAATAGTGGCCCTTTGAGGGGTTTTTCTTATTTCAAACAATTTTATTAAGAATTGGATCTTAATAGCCTTTTGAGCAAATATAATATTATCTCAGTTGAGACGAATGTAGGTACCTACGTACGTATGAAAACTTTTTATGCTTGCGTTTTCTTGTCTGTATTAATAAAATTGTTCTTTATTTTGAATAGGTTATTTAAAAAAAATGGCTTCATAGTTCGTTTACATGCGTACCAACTATAAATAAACTTGCAGAGTATTTTATATTACTTGCACATTATATATAAAAAAACCTTACATTATATGCATTTTTATAAACAGAGCCGTCTTAACTCACGTGTATTTTTCGAGATTTTCCGTTTAGCTTCAGACAGACACGAGGATCCCGTCGTCACGTCACTACGGGGACTTTACTTACACATTTTTATGTAGATTTGAGCTCGAGATAATATCAATCCCATGCCTACTTTGAGAAAGCCGATAATAAAAGAATATTTATTAATATTCCTAAAATTAACACCGCCTAAACTTCGACATAACTAAAACCCGGCGTTACTTTGTAAAGTTGTGTTTGATATCATAACTTCGGTATCCCTCGTAAACTTTAGCTACGACTCCATTATGATAATGATCATTACAATTTAATTCTATGAAAGTTCTGAATAAATTTAAAGTTAACAACGATCTAGTTACTAACCCGTTAAGCCTAGTATAGCCTAAACATAATCCAGTACAACTACAGTTTTAATTAATGAACGTTCATGTATATTTTTCAAACGATGGGACGTTAGGCAAAATAATAGATTTCTTCATTATAAAAAATATTTATTTATTATTATTTTTCTGTATAAATAGTCGTTATGTATGTTAAATATTAAATATTATGCAATTGCATAATACTATTATATCGCTTCAAATCGTGATTACACTTAAATAAGTAGGTACAATAAATTTCCTATAAGCTTTTCAGTTCTCAATTTCCAAGAGACGAAGCAGCTTTAATAAATAGCATCTCACAATTTACTTATAACTACAATCTACTTAGATTTATGTGTATATGTACATTTGATAAAGGATTTTGTAATGCTAATAACCATACAGATATGGAAAACCACCGACGTGAGGAACAGCCGAAAGAGGCACAAAAACAGGCATCATTCTTTCCGCTTGAAGAAAATGCGTTCGTGTATGCTTCTTCAGATGATCTCTCCTTCCGAATTTCTTCCCACAAGTCGGACACGGGAAGGGACGGACGCCGGAATGAATCCTCTTATGCCTGGTCAGTTCTTCATTCCTGGTGAAAGTCTTGCCACAATTCTTTTCGTCACACTTGTAAGGTCGCTCGCCGGTATGAATTCGAATGTGCCCTTTTAACTGACCGTTGTTAGAGAACCCTACTTGGCAGTGAGGGCACTTGTATTTCTTCGGTCGTTGCTTTCGAGCGTTCAGAAGCTTTGCTTCGTTCTCCTGGTGCAGGATCCTTGCGTATTCTAATTCCATTACGTATCCCTGAGCTAAAGACTCTAGTAGGAAAGGATCGGTTGGTGGCACTCCTAAAGATTGCGCGATGTCAGTTTGAAGGTAGTCTGGTACGAAGCCGTTGTATGGAGGTGGAGTTATTCTTGGAGGAAAGACGTTGGTGGGTGAGTAGAGGCTTCCAGATAGAGGTGCTGTTAGAGCTTCGGGTGTTTTATCCTCGTGCTTTACAGGTTTTGTGGTTGGTTCTTCCAAGAGTCTATCACAACACAAGCTTAAATTAGCCACCGGTGATTCAGAAGAAACTTCTGCAGCAATATCAGTCGCAGCGATTGATGTAGGTTTTTTGTCTTCATCTAAATCGACTGTTGTTGTAGAAACAGTCGAATCTTGATGAAGATTTGTTATACTTCTTTTGAAAGTACCTCGTATTTTTCTTAAGCGCGACTCTCTTTTGGTCTCATCTAATTTTTTCTTCTTTATTTTCGTCCTGTTTTCATGAGTCGTATTGTCACTGCTTAGTTTAGTTTGGATTTCCGTTTTCTTATCACTCACATCCCATGGCCTGAATAGCCTGCCATAGTTCTGCTCACCAGAGAACATAGTTGCAAATTTTCGTTAGCTCACACACGATAGAAATCACCGACTGGGACCCTTCTCATTTCAGCAACTTTTATATACATTCCTTTAACAATAAATTTAATAAAGGCGCCCAAAAGTAGAGGGATAACCGATGCCATTGAATGGACGAAAGAGACGAAATATTTTTCAATTGTTGCACACTTCAAAGGGTCTTACGTGTTTTTGTTTAACTCGTGATCTGTGGGATTCTGAATTGTCTTTTTTGTAACATGTATTAAGGTTGAATTTGGTTTCGTTTCCGTTATGTATTTATGTCTTTTTGCTAGGAAAGGTTGTCATAGTCTTTGAGATAGGGGTGTGTAATGTTATTTATGTTGATTTTTGTGCGTGGTTCGGAGGCGGGCTCGGGGGCCGAGCGTTCGGCTTGAGTGGTCGCGTCCCTTGCAGCTGGCTTGTTTGTTTTAATGGTTCCAGCAATTGTTGTGGTTCCGAACAATTTTTTTTACGTATATAAGTACTATACATGCACTCGCATGTGGTGATAGTTATGTTCTGGATATGCATTGTTTGTACGCTTTATGGGAGACTTGGCAATTTTGGCTGTAAGGGTTTGGGGTTAAGATTTATATTTATTGCAATTATTTGTTAAATTAAACGTTTTTATTAAACCGGGTTTGTATTTATAAAATTTATTTGGAGATTTAATCTTTATGTCTGCATAGTTTAAATGCACTTTAAAATTGTAAAATTCCACTTTTCAAACACTCCACATTTAACATTTCATTTTATTAGTAGTAAAATGTACTAAAACAATAAAATAATGTACACTTTCAGCCATATTTAAGTTTCCTATAAAAAGTTCTTATACATATTTTGTAGGGAGTAAAACTAATAAGGCAACATAATTTTACAACTTTCCTTGTTAACTTCCAACGGAGGGATAAAAGTGTTTAGCGAAGTTTTAATTAAAACACAGCTGTTAAACAGTACAGTAAAGTTGTGCCGAAGAGGTTATTTACATTGTACGATTTTCTCACTTAGACTACAATTAACTACGTACAAGAGTAATGAATTAAGAAGATTATGTATAAGCAGTGTACCTCCGCCCGTCACAGAGTAATGAGGGATTAAGAAGGCAAAGTTACAAAGTTATCTTATCTGTGGCAAAGTTCTTCCGTGACATCAGAATCTGTGTGTGCATTAAAAATTCTGTCTAAGGT